>OMNN01084177.1:0-41129 GCA_900302755.1 Chromis chromis | reverse complement strand
CGTCCTCACACAAACAAAAAGATTAATCATTGCCCACCGCCAGGTCCAGTGTGCTCCCTGCATTGACCTCTCTCTGTCTGACATCAGATCAGGACCGGGATACACATGTAATCTCCCATATCTCCCTTAGCCATCGCCACCAAATGAGAGCTGCTCTCTCTCTCTCTCTCGCTCTCCCTGCAAACTCTCCACAGATGACCAGGGAAGTGGTGTCGGTGTAGGGTGGAGTACGTGCCTGAACCACACAAACACACATTTTCATAGACAAACAAACAAGGCGCCCAGAACACTTCTAGAGCCTCGCAGTCGCAGGCACTTTCACCTCTGATGTTTCCCGAAGACGAAAAAGTGATAAATGTGCTTTAAAAGTCAATGTGGGTTTTGCTGAGGTGATTAAGCTTATTATCCATGCATCTCACTGTTGTTATTCGCCTCTGTGTCGAGCTAATAAACGTCAAATGTGATTTGTCTGTCTGCGAGCAGGAAAATGCCGGGCCACCACTCATTTCAACTGTGCATGACATTTAGGCCTATAACGATAATTGCTTTCTCTGGAGTCAAAACTCCGAAGGGTGTTGTTTCCACATTGTGTAACGTAATCGCAGCACAATTGTAACTGCTATAGATCCTCGGATGCAGCGTGCCAGCTTGGCTTTTACCCATGAAAACCCAGCGAGTGGAAAATATTAATTATCATCCTTGGAGCTCATCTGCTTGCCTTTACTTTAGGAGAGATAAAAAAAAAAAAAAGAGGCAAAATCGGCTTAACTTGGAAAAGCACAGCAATTAATTGTGATCTCGTTTAATGAGAGCCCACTTTGCTGTGTTAATGTGGCTAATTAGCAGTCAAACAGGAAGTGATATTGACTTTGAGCGCCTGCCACTAGTCATTGATGAAGGTGCTGATGTGTAAATACCACAAAAGGGTGTGCAGGCGTATTCTGTAGACACGACCAGACAGATGGACAGACGCTCTGAAACACACACCTTTCCTGAGAGTAAAGTATCCTACCGACTCATGCACAGGCAAATACACATTCTATTACCATCCGGATGTACCGGTGTGTGCACTGCATGCTAATTTGCTTTTATGACTGTTACAACTGCCTGTTAGTGCCAAAAACTAAACACAAAGTGACACACAGTTAGTCACACAACTACTGCTAGAATCAGTTGCAGAGTCTAGGGGCAAAGCTCTGCTCTTGTTTGCGCTGTTGCCTTTGCCATATCTCTTCATATGATACATTACAAGATGGAGAGGAGTGGAGTGGACTATTCTCTGATTACGGTCAATAAAAGCACACTCGTGTGGAGTGCACAAAGTAAGATCGTGGCCCCAGATTGATACATTTTCTCAACAGAAGTGCATCCAACTCGGCAAATAACAACAAAACACATCTTTCTATCAAGCTTTGTGTGCTACTGAGAGATATGTATTGCTGCATCTTTAGTCCAAGTCCAAGTCTATAGTTCTGGTGCAGATAATGCAATATGGTTTCTATCACCGAGGTAGCTTTTTTTAAATCTACCTATAGGCCTTCTCAAACATGGGATATGTAATATTATCAGCCTGTGTGTTCGTCACAGCTTCACTCAGACATACCGACCACAGAGGTACACACACGGTATTTGTCATCTGCACAATATAGGATGGTACATCAAGTGATGCATTTACCATAATAATGTACTAAGACACAAAAGACTAACTCTAAACTAACAGACTGGTGTATTGAGGATTTCCTTAACACTGAAAATTCTGTTCAAGTAGTTGATGATAATCTATCGACTACTTTACCAACAGTAAAGGAAAAATATGACGCAGCTCAGGACTCAACCCAAGGACAGCCGCTATGTAACAAAAGGTTTAACTATACATTCTAAACTACGATCCTAATGATCCTGTATCTATGTCATGGATATTTATAATTCTAAGCAATTCAGGAAGTTACTGTTGCTGTTAAACGTGCATAAATACATGCAACTTTCTCTTCTTGGATACACTGATATGGACCCTGCTGCTGTCAGATGCTGCAGGTATAGAATACACTGAGAGGAAAGACTCCTACAAACAGCTGGAAGCAACAAGCTAAAAAGTGTGTTAAGTGTTAAAGTGTCCTTGCTACTCACTCAGACATGAAGCCGACACATTTATGTGGCGCCTTTTTCGGAGTACATGTCTGAAAGGAGCTCGCCTACATCGATCAGTATTGTTTATGGAAGTGTTTAATGAACATAAAGAAGCAGTTTGATTTGGGATTCAAATCACAGGATTAGACAAAGACAGATATCATTACTTAGTTTATCTGCTGCTTGAACATTTTTTGCCAGCTCCATATTCAGCTGCATTTACTACATAAACTGGGTCTGCAACTGGTAATCATTTTCATTATCCATCCATAAAACTAACACTTAGCTATGTTAGCATAGCACGAAGTCTGGCCAGCACCTCTAAAGCGTGCTAATTAACACATTACAATTAGTCTATTTAAACTGTACAAAGGCTAAAGTGTATAAATGACAAAGTGCCGTTTTATGAGTGAATAATGTGCCAAAGTATTTCTTGGAGTCCTGTTTATATTCGCCTGGCAACAAGCAGAGACCTCAAGAAGTTGCTGTTCACAGCCAAGAAATAGTTGGGCATGTGACCCTGCATAAAATGGTAATAGCTCATAAACTTCTGTTTTGTGAGTAAATTAGTGAGCTTCAGGGTGCTAATATGCAGATTTTGTTACCTTTGGACAGAGCCAGGATGGCCGTTTCCCCTTGTTTGTAGTTCTTGCAGTAAGATAAGCTAAGCAGCAGCTGGCCTTCACATTTGGTTTCTATTTGCTGTTTATGAGAGTGCTATTAATCTTCACATCTTACTCTGGGCAAGAAAGTGACGAAATCTCAAATGTTTTCTTTAATCTGTCAATTACTGTCTTTATTAATCAACTAATTGATCGATTAATTAAATAGTTAATCATTGTTTCAGCTTTAATCCCGATGTAAAATTTCCAAACACAGAAGATTATGTCCACATCACCCGCTCCCAGGCCGAGCATTCACTAATAAATTACAGCACAGTACAATTCAACAGACACAACAATAGATGCACTTTAATGACAGGCAGCTTTTTTATTGCCGGTTGTGTCCCAGTGCATTGTTGCAGTATTTGACAAAAAATAGGGCTTACAGAGTTGATGCTCTCACAAGCTGCCAACAATCGACTGTCTCACTGGAGGCACAAAACCATCAAACAAAGCTAAATAACAGACTGCCTGTTTCCCCATCAAAGGCCGCCCACGCTTCTGTTGACCAACACACCTGACCTGCCTCCAATCAAACCACTCACTCTCCAGATGAGAAGCTACCTCTAGACCAGTTTTAACAGAGGGACGCTCTTCCTGACAGACGAGGGCCTACCTTTTGACGGCTCTGTGCGCTTGGGCAGATCCAATGTGTCGTAGTTTTTGTCGTTCTCACCATTTTTTCTCCCTGTGTAGAGAAGAGAGGAAGGGAAAGTGATGTCAGTGTTATATCATGAGACACCTGGATTAAAAAAGACAATGTGAGAGACACCAGGGTTGGACCGATATGGCTTTGAAGGGGTGATATCAATCTGGACTAAAGAAATGTATCATTTTTTTATGCATGTAAAAAAGCAATAACACCACCAATAAAGCTGTATATGGATGGGTTATAAGCTGCTCAAGTTAAGCAGAATAACACTGAGGTTTCACAAAAGCATGAGGATCCAAGTAATTGATAAATGCACATATCGGTCCCACCCACAACAAAGCATGAATGCTTAAATGTACACACAGAGCTAGAAGCGTGATGTACGAACACACATATAGAGTTCACACAGTCTACTACACTGTCTATTACACATGAACTGGCATACATCCCAAAAACATACTATAAGAATGCAACACCACACACCCACACATACAATCACACGGCAGTTCTCAACACTTTCTTATCACAGTCACGTATATACACTTGCCCAGCTTAACAGCAGTGTTTCCTGAGCAGCTAAACACCTTAAATAATGCAGTGGCAGACGGGAAATGGAGTACGAGGGGTGGGGGTGACTGCAGTTCAGCCAGCTAATGGTGAGCTTACATGCATATGGACATGCCCATGGGACAAAACAGGGATACACAGACAGAATGGCAGATTTCTCAGCTCGACGGAACTAAAAATTTCCGGTCACTGGGGTCGGGGCGGAAGAAGGACTTATGAAGTGCTCCCTCCAGGCTGAGACACAACTTCCCCTCAGGAAACAAACTCATACATTTGAGCTGCCTGAACCCAGCTTCCCCAGGGCACAAGGTTTGGGTTTGAAGATATGAGATAATTAGGCTTTCTCCAATTGAAAATATAGCTTATAAGTACATTTTTTTTAAAAGAGAAATTGATGTGAATTATTCCTAAGTTATAGTCAATAGAGTCAATAGAATATTCACTTTGCATATTTTGAGCTGGTAACAGTGTACAACTTCATTCATTATAATATTATGATACTTACAATGCAAAAACCATCATAAAAATGCAAAAATGTCATCAATGCAAGAGCTGGATCTTGTAGTTCTAAAGTTCTTGTAATTACGTGACAACTATGTTTGTACGTGTCAATGCAATGCACTTCCTTGAGAGTAAACCACCTTTTGTTTTATTCTAAAAACATTAATAGCCAAAAGTTGAACATCTTAAAGTAACATTAGCATTAAGTTCTGGGTCAAAAAACATTGTTTATCTAAACTTGAAACAGTAATCCTAACCTATTGATAGACTTGTATTCTATGCAACAACCTGCTCTATTAAGCTATGTGATAAGAGATGATAAATAGCTGAAACACTTAGTGTATGACAGGTTGTTGGTAAATTGGGCAGTTAGTGGCTGTGGTGTAAGAACAGTTTTTTACTGCTCATTTTTACTGCAATATAAAGTCCTGCACCTCTTTTCTGCAGTATAATAAAGGTATAATCCCATCACTAAAAAAGTTTAATGTCTTTAGTTATTTATTTTACAAAAATTTAGAAGAAAAATCGTGTTCACAAGATTAAAAAATGGTGGCTCCACATCCTATAGATATTTTACTATTTCCATTTTTACAGCCTTTATAAACTAGACATTACTTAGACTACTCTGCATATTAACTCTAGAAAGATATCTTGCTCTTATTTTAATATGTTTTCATACTTGTCTCTTCTCTGCTCTGTGTAAACATAGCCTGCAATTTACCCAAAAACTCTCAAAGTTTCTGTCAGGTGATTGTCAGTTGGAGCTGAGTCACTCGTGTCTTCTTGGTTGTGCTGAGGAGCACAGAATTTTTTTTGTTTTGTTACAGTATCTGGTTGGTGCCAATGGTTTATTTTTGGTACACTAGATGCGTATAATGAATTGATTTTGATGAAACATCAAGGTTTTAAGCTTACATTTGGTTAATTTTTCTGACAGAACCGCACACATGAATAGAATCCAAGGATTCTTTTTATTTTTGCAATCTTCTGCTGGCTCTGATTATGTTGTAATTTTGGTGATTTTTCAAAGCTTTCAAACCCGCTTGGGGGTTGAGGGGTTTAGAGTGGTAAAATAAAGAGCAATTTGGAAAATACATTTCCCAATATGAATTTTTTTTAATTAGTAAATAACTATTTCCTGGGTATAATATTCACAAACTACATTTTTGCACATTTAGAGAAGTTTCCAAATATCCTAAACAGCAAATCATGGTACAAAATCTTGGCAGCTTCATACAAACCTGTTTCAGAATCAAAAATTGACATCATTGAAGTTTAAATGCACACAAACACACACACAAACAGGTCTGCAGCAGAGCTTGACATTTATGCTTAAACATAATACAAAAGGATTAAAAGTGACAGTCGCATCTGTCATAGTTGTTGGGATTAGTCTCGTCTGAAGTCTAAAAGGTTGTACACTTCAGTTCAGAGACAAATTTCTGCTTTTAATTTTCATCACTGCATCTTTTACTTATTTGATTAGTCAAGCTCTACTTAACAACCTGCCAAAACAGATGGACATACCAATTTTATCAAACACTCCTTCTACCTTTTTACCTGTTTTACAGGAGCTACAGAAAAACTAATTCTAACAAACTGAAAGTTTGGGACAGGTGGAGTGAATAATACTCAATGCTACGGTAGGTAAGTATGGTGAGGGTATGCATGTGGAATGAATGAAACACCCTAATTTTCTGAAGTCCTTGGAACTTTCTCAGGTTTCTGGAGGACACCCAAAACTACTTCTAACTATTTTCTACGGCCAGGGGGAAGGAGGAGGAGGATGGAGGAACAGGAGAGCTGAAGTGAGAAGGATTGAGGGGGGGCACTCACCTTGATTAAACCATTCCTCTATAGTTAGCCAAGGAGGCAGCAGCAATGCCAAAAAACACAAAGCAGGGAGAGGAGAGAAGAGGCATGGTGAAAAAGACGTGTACGCGAGTGTCAAGAGGCGAAGAAATACATGTGAACATTTTTTTTTTGCCCACAAAAAGAAGTCATCTTTTACTGAATAGGGAAGGTGAAAGAGTGAAGGGGGAGGGAAAAAAAGGCCAAAACACAGAAAGAAAGAGAGAGCACAGAGGAAAAAAGAAGGAGTTCTTTTGAGACAGAAAAGAGACAGATAGTAAGCCATTAGCAGTCCATAGGTGTTCACTGGGAAGCCGGTTCAAAGAGCTGGCATCAGTGGGATGGCTTTTTAGAGAGAGGGGAGAGAGACAGTCAAATAGTGAGAAAAAATGTGAAACATAAAGGAAAAGATATTCAGATAAGCTAGCAAACGAGAAAGAGAAAATAATGAAAAAGAGCACAAGAAAAGACTAAGAAAGAAAAGAATGCGTTTCCGCTGTCGCATAGGAAGGCAGCGTAGAGAGTCACAGTAAAACATGTATATAAGAACCGCCAGCGTTTGTGTAAGTGCTTCATTAAAATCACTGCGTGGGAAGAACAGAAATGTGCTCAAAGAGATGGAAGTAACAGCCAAGTATCAAACCGTTTATTAGCTAAAACAAAGCATGAGCTGCGATGCGCGTGCTCTTCATAATGCTATATTTTATGCTGAATGTGACACTGAACCGAAGAGGAGGCCAAACTTAGCATGCTTAAGGTAACAAATTACCAAGAATATTGCCAACAGTGCAGCTTAACTACACTCCTCCATGATCCTTTATAGCTGCATTTACTGTTTCTGTACCTGAGCCTCTTTTCTAAAAGAACACCTTCAGGGTCTGCAGCCGCTAAATACATCTCATTATTCTCTCTCTGTGTGTGTGTGTGTGTGTGTGTGTATGTTGGTGTATGTGTGTAAAGTATTCATGTGGTTAATTGCTAAATCTGTATACATGTAAGCTCGGTGTTGTCCTGACCCCTGAACTGATGCGATTCTCCGAAGAGCCGTTAGATGTCAAGGGTCACTGGTGGGTAGTCACACCTCATTGGCTGACTGATTAATGGCAACCATTATTGTTGTACAGCAGGGAGATAACGGCGTCATTTAGCTAACAGCCCGGGAGAACACTGATTAAGACGTCTCTAACAACACGTACCTACATGGCACATCTGTTAAGCAGAGTCAATAACGACAAAAACCGTCCCGACGCCGCAGAAGGCGCCGTGATAGACGTCCAATTATCTCAGTCATTTAACAAAGCTGAAGTTTCAGAATAGTCTTGTTGAGTTTTAGACTTGTTTAAGTTCATTATGGTCTGACAATTGTGACTAATGTTGTGAATTATTCTCTTTTTGAGTGTTCATTTACACCTACTGTCATTTCAGCAAACTGATGCCTTCGATTTTGTCGTCTAACTGAATAAGTGTCACAGTGTGCGATGCCTTTACTTACACATTTATTTGTTTTTTCTAAACATTTGCAACCATTTCGGATGTTATTAGTTATTATTATATTTTACATGCACTTATTCACACGGCCATAAAAGGTTGCCTACGTTATCAGGGTTACTTTCTGCTTATCAAAGATCAGAATGAATGATAATTTGCTTTTCCGGCCTGATGATGATCTGCACTGAGAATGGATATTTAACAGGGCTGATAATATCCTAAAAATTTTAAATATGGGTTGACCGATATGATTTTTTCCGGGCTGATATGAATTATTAATACTCAAGAAGACTGATAACTGATTTGAAAATGATATACATTTGCAGAAAATGTTAAAATTTAGACTGACACAGACTACAACACAAAACATAAATAAAATGCCTTTTTTTATTTATGTTTTAAAAATGGTTCATTAAAATAGAGCATTTATCTATTAGTGTTGCAGTTGTAACCAATCAGATAGCGCTGTGGGCAGGTGACTACAGTTAGAGAGAGGCAGCTGCATCAGAGTGAAGGTCGTGCATTTAGAAATTAATATATTTTATTGGGAATCAATTTAAAAGACATAAGGCTGAGTATCAGATCCAGTAATCAGCCAGGTCATTAAATGGTCAACTCCTAGTTTTTATTCTGTTATACAAATCGAATATCACCTGAGACATTACAGTTGATGTCAAAGAATTGTAATTGATAATAACATGTAGAAACTGAAGAGATATGAGCTTTAAAAATCGAATCAAATGCTAAAAAGCACGCTGTTAAGCTGAGTTCTGTGAACTGACTTTAAATATACAGTACCTTCACTGGATCTACCAAGTTAAAGCCTATGTTCATGAGAAAATTGAGAATTGTATTTTGGACATCCATTCATCCATATTTCTGTATATGTGCTTAAATGTAACATTACATTTTGACATTTTCTTCCAGTATGCCTACAAAACCAATAATGAACAGCAGTGGGGCACAAAAGGAAAGCTGCTGTGTGAATCACTGCTCTGCTCTCTGTCAGTTATTTTTACATCCTACAGATATGAAAAATGAAATGAGAAGGCGTATGTTTTTTATACATTTATATTTTCTACTACTATGCAGCAAGCAAGAGTAGGTGTTTCATTGAAGTGTCATATCTAATTTTCGCATTTCCCAGATCTGTGATTCTGGTTGGTGATGATCAGACCTTTCTCTCTTATTTCTACCCCTCACCTTTGGCCTTCTTTCCTCCGAAGCAGCCGGCGTCATCCTTCTTCTTCCTCTGTGGTCCCACTGATCCTGGGGCCTGTAGCGCTGACGGGTCCTGGAACTTTTCGGCCCCTGGCACCTCTTTGTGGACGTGGTAGGACAGGTTCCTCATAATACAAACACAGTTCTCCACAGACTGGGAGAAAAGAGAGACAGGGGTGCTATCAACTACAGCTACATTTGCATGGCACCTTTAGATTGGATCTCAACAACTACTATAAATAAAACTAATGAACTCATATGCATTTTGGTGGGTGAGCCAGATGTTGTCCTACCTTGTTATCCATATCCTTCTTCCCCACAGCTGACTGAAGAGCGTGCAGCAGAGCGTCCACTAATCCATCACATTCCCTCAGTCTGCGGCGAGCCTCTGCCCCGTCTGAGCTCACGTTTCTACAGGAACACAGTGAAACACATAACAAATTGTCAGTAAGCATGAGAGCAGCATGTGCATAGTAGAGAAGTTACCCAAGTCATATACAGCAACTGCACCGAACTGGTTAAAAAAACTTAAAAAAAAAACTGTCAGTTTCAGATTTAAAGTGTAGCTGTGCAGCAACAGGAGCTGCAGTTCTACAGCCGATGATGTATCTCTGTTCCTCGTTGTAGTAATTCTACAGGGGAGCCAAATAACTGCTAGGTCTGATATGGTTTATTAGAGACCTAGGCAAGATCATCACTACTGAAAGCATGGACTTGTTTGTAATGTGCTCCAGAGTGCATAAAGATTCACCCAATATGGCTTTTGAAGGCTCACATTAACAATTTTAACTGTAATAGTCAGAAGTCAAAATGTTGTGTATAATAGTAATTATATATGTAGATATTTGAAAGTATAATAGTACAATCTATAACATCCCATCTGTCATCACAGTCATCAGGACAGAAAATCCAATAAAGCAATAAGCAGAGCACAGCACACTACAATTATCCACTGAAATCCTGCTATAATTGGTAACAGTATTACTACAACTACAAATTGTACCACCACAACAACAAGGAATGAGAAGAAGAAAATGTCCCGGCATATTCAGGAACAGGATTTAAAGTTCAAGAGAAGAACAACTATAGCTAAATAAAAATTAGTTTCCCTCAGGAACAAAGTATGAGTGTGCTGAAAGGTGCACTAAAAGTTTATTTTTCTTTCTTAAGTTCCTTTCCAGTCACTGATTAAACCTCTGAAAACTAATTGCTGTGTATCAAGGTTACATATTTAGCAGTTCTTTTTTCCACTGAAATAATCCCTTCTTGCTTTAAAATGGCTTAGATAGAATTCTACACTGTTGTCTCCTTTAGAATGTGCCTATGAAGTTTCTATGAAGTCCCTGCCTCTACCTCCACCCATGCCATCCTACTTGCTGCAGTTCCAGCACACCAGCTCACCTACCACTCTGCTCAAACACAGTAAAACAAATCTGTGCTACACAGTGACAAGTTACAATGTTCCAGTAGTTCAGGATATTATTTGTTCTTGCAGTCAAGTCATAAAGTTTTAAAGACTGTCATTGGTACATGTTCAGCTATGGTGCATAATGTGTCTTTCGGCACACAGAAAAACATCATGTGGACATGTCAACAAGAAAAAAACGCATCATTTTCACCGGAGGACATCTTTAACAGTCCTAAAGAAGTGTAATATAACAAGGATACAGAGTGGATATGACAAACAGTCAAATGTATGACCCAGTATCAGCAAACTCATATCAGTCTACTCCAGCCATGTGATTTTCTGGGTTCGCATGTGACCCGTGGCCTGTATCCTTCCTGTCTGCCTCAGAAATACAATGTAATAAAGCCAGATGGCTTTAGGAATAATCTTTAAAAAATGATGAATATAAATTTCATTTTTGGTACAAAGGGAAATGCCATCCTGGTTACATCAGTCAGCGCCCTGAGCACAGCTCCTATAAGCACAGCAGCAGAGCTGGTGCAGTCTTAGTGTGGCTGTCTGACTGACTGTGAAAGGCAAGGCTTTAAAGAGGGTTAAGGGATAGCTGGGGCTCCCCGCTCCTCACCAGGGACTTCATTTATGAGGGCTTCCAACCCACATAATCCCATTAGCCGACCCCCAGTTAGTCCTATGGAAGAGTGGCAGCCTTGCAGAGGTAAGCAGAACTGGAGTGCTTTTTACTGCTGTGTGGACTGAAACACATATCTCATCCAACGCTGCTTCACATGTGGATGTTTCAATTTAACAACAAAGGACACAACCACAAAGCCATATTGTGTTATATTTAAATTGATTCAGAATACCCTCCTGTGCTCGCTAATTATTAATTTACAAGTCAGAAGGGTTGCACTGCCTTCACCCGATGACCTACACAAAGAGCAGAACTCCAACCACACACATACCACATACTACATGTATACACTAGTGCACACACACCCAAATATAGCACCTGCCTTACTCCTTGTCATTTTCTTGGTGAGTGTACTATGGAACCATCCTGCAATTCGTGCTAATTCAAACTAATCTTTGGTAGAAACCAGGCAGACAGCATCAGCCATCTGCACTCACTCATAAATCAAGCCCATCCATCTTTAACTATCAAAAAACGGTCACCACCTACCCTGTAAACAGATCCAAAGAAGCACCCGCCTTGGATTTATTTGACAGGAGTGAGTTTGGGGGCAGACAGACACAAGAGTTTTATTGTCAGCTGTTTCAATTCCAGGACTCTGTCAGGCAGCAGTTGTCTTGTGGGAGGTTTATGGAAGGTGCATCTGTCAGAGGAGACAGTGTGGGCTGCTGTTGTCTTTGGACAGGTTATGTAGTGGTGTAATATCTAGTTTGAAGTAATGTTTAAAGCACTGATTATTATTGATCTATGAGGCATTTTACCATCTGTTATTGTTCTTTATGTGGGTAGCGTCATAATTATATCAGGAGGCATGGAAAGTCGTAAGCCACCATTCAGTTCTGTTGGCCTGTTCGGTCGTCTCACTCAGTGGAAGCATTAGTGACAACTTTGCATCATTTCTCTAATATTCTCTAGTATAGTGCTCTATACCTTGAGCATTCCAAAAGGTGTTTTGCAGTGCTATGACGAGAAATGTTTTGAAGCCTTGAGGATGGAATTTGCCCATCACAAACTTGTTTTTTTTAAACTGGACACCCCAAGCAAAGGGTGGATCTGACTGAAAACTCCAGAACACTACGTACACCCATTCAGTAGTGACTTGCCAATCAAGAGACAGAATGGCCCTAAAACTTACCCTGCTTTATGGACCATTTTACTCTATATGGGACCATAATTTACAAAATGAACATCATGCTGTATTAAAGGAAATGTGAAACTACTGATTGAGACCATAAGCTCATTAGGAAAATGTCTACTGACTTAACAGATAAAGTGAGAAGTTGGGCCATTTTCATATAGACTTCTATACAATCACCTTTTTTGTATACGCTTCTTCCCTGCTGGCCATTAAAAAGAATGCAGGTTTAAGCAGCTTCTACCTTTGCTTCACTTTTTTGACCTGGGGGCCATTTCCATCTTTTATATACAGTCTATGGTCTAGACTGAAAGATAACAACTACTGGGTGGTTTGTCATAAAAATTTGGCCAATAAAACTTTCAGACTTTGGTGATTCCTTGACTTCCACTCCCACCACCACCATAAGGTTCACACGTGTGGGTCTAAGTTAAATGTCTTAAGAAGTGTTAGACTGATCACCATAAAAACTGATACACAAATTGACAAGAACCTCTGGATGAAATTAACAACTCTGGATATCCATTAACCATTGAAAATGTCCATTCGTCCAGCATTTGTCTTGTGACTCAATACCAGCAAAACTAATGCAATTCCCATCAGTTTCAACTGTACTTTGTGTTTAATGCTGATTAGTAAGTGCACACTCAGAGATTAGGTCAAAACACTACGAGAAAAAACAACTACTTTTCATGGTCAATTTTGAGATTTGAGGGTATTTCTGCTTCATAAGATTATTGAAGAAGATGTCCAAGTAATTCCAGTACAAAATATGATTAGGATTCTATGTCATTTTATAATACATATTTTTAAAGGTCATTTTCTCAAATTGAGTTTGTTCTCATACTCTAAACCAGAAAATCTTCGCTTCAGTAGCTTTTACATGTACAAAACCTTTCTGTTTTATCAATAATATGAAGGTTTTCACAAAGTTATTTATGTAATATATCAGTGATAAGCTAATATATAGATAACTTTATTCCTAAAAACTGGGTAAAACTGATTATGTAAGTAATCAACTGGGGAACTTTCAATGTTGATAAGTTTTAGTTAAAAATTGTAACCTATTTACATCCGGTCTTTCCCTTAAAGTAAATAAGCTCTGGGATATATTAAACGGTAAGTGAACAGTGAGTTCTCACTGTCAGTGAGTTGAATGTAGGAGAATTGAGCAAGTATAAAGACATGAGCAACTTTGGCAAGGGCTAAATTGATTTTGGCCTCATGGCCGGAAGGATATGTGGAGTGCTTCTGATAGTGGTGAGTATCTACCAACAATACAGATGACCAGAAATCATGACTAATCCACATATTTACTTAAATGAGCCAGTAGCTAGGATATCCATGTCTTTTAAACATGAAAGAGGAAATCTGTATAATTCATCTGAATTGCACACTGATAGTAATATCACTTTTATTGGTGTATTTAAAGTCAACATATTCAATAACTATGTTACAAATCCTTGACTGAACCAAGTAATTTTCTTTCCTCCATTCACCAGAAGATTTTCTGCCCATGACATCAACAACAAAATGATGTTTACCCTCATGTTTTGAGGGTCAACGAATACAGTGAGAAAGTAAGAAAATACAATGATACTGCAGATCTAACAGAAACAAGGACATTCTGTTTTCTGTAACAATCAAGTGGAAAAGTGGAAGAAATGTAGTTCCCATGAAAAGCACAAGGTCTTTCATTACTAACCAGGAAAACATGTTTTCTGGACATTGTTGCTTCCCAGCGTGCAGTGGTAGTCACTATCTCTAACAGCAGGCAGAAAATGGGACACCACAATGGATCAGAGCCATTATAGAGAGTATTCAGGCCATCAAATTGTACATGTTTTTCATTTTGGTTGTAATTTTACAAATCAGAAAACTGTTGTGTCATATTTTCTTGTTAGAGGCTAAAAGAAAAAGTGGGTGTGCATTAAGAGGTCCATTTGTGCCTTTCAGTATCTGCGCAGACACTGACAGCCCGTCACTGGGATCTGGATGTGTCTATAGCGTGTCTGCTTTATCAGATGAAGTGTGGGTGTGAAGGTCACTCAGAGTCATGTGGCCGTCAGAGGACAATAGAGCAGCTGGGAGGAATAGACCGGAGCAGGACTGATGGAGATGGATGGAGACGTGGCTGACCTCTGCTTTCGGCCTGCAAGGTCAATGGCAGCATCGCAGGACCATATGTGTACCCTCAGGATGGGTATCCTTTCGGTTTTATCGATTCTGATCCCACTTCTGATTCACAGTATTGATTTAGCTTCTTATCTCATCCTTATTCAGATTCTTCACATAAAGTCCAAGTAAAAAAAGAGAAGAAAAAAATGCATTGAAAGCAAAATCCCAGTGTAATATTGGCAGATTTAAGGTGCCAGCAACACACTTTGTCAACCAGTCTCATCGTGGTATTGTTAGTTGTTAATTATCTGGGAGAGTGAGTTGATTATATAGTCGTGACTGGTGTACATAGTCAGTATCACTTTCAGTTGACAGTGGTCATATTCATCAAAGACATACAGTATGTGTAAATTCTGTAAGTGGACCTGCAGCCACCAGTACAGATACATCAGGCTTATCTATCCTTGAAGTCATTTTTTCTGGCTCTGGCACATGAACTACACTTTTAGAACAGCCTACAAAGCTCTGATTGAATGGCTGCTGTATCAGCTTAGGCAACACCAAATAATCAGCACAAAGCAAAACCTATTTGAATTGATAAACAAATCTGAGTTGTGACTGGCAATTTAAAGGTGTGGGAACTATTTGACCCTTCCCTCAGATTAAAGTTAAAAAATAGTAGTCTCTTGCATGCCAAAATTAAACATCTGACGTCTTAGTATGCATGCATCATTAACAAAACGTACCTGAAGCAGGGCTTTCCACATGGATATGGAGTAGCCAGCTAGTGGGTGCCCCTCCTCCACACACAGAGAGAGATTTTGGCCCAAAGCCCAAATTTGTGCCCATATACACTGATCTTAATTAGTGCATGTTTTAATGAGTTCCCAACCTGACTGTAAACATGTGGTGAATTACTGCAAAGGAGAATTAGGCTTTGGTAGCCCACACAGCCTGTAAATAGCTGTTAATATTTCACCACACCTATTCCTGAGTGATCACAACTTTTTCTAATTAAGAGACACCTTCACTTCAATTATTTGTTAAATAAAACTATGACAAAAATAACTCTAAAATAAAAAAGCATGTGGATTTCTTCATTCAAATCATGTGATTCTGATGAAAAAATTCAATTTCCAGTCATCTCCTGTTGTGTAAAGCCCAGTGTCAATAAAGGTCATTCATTCATTTGTTCATTTAATCATTCAGCACATGTTTTCTGACATTTTAAAGTAGTTTGTCTGATAAGGATGTCCCTTGTCTGTGCAATTAATGCAAGTCTGAATGTGTTTAATTATCAATTATTTTACTAATACTTGTAAATAATTGCTTGAAGATGACTTGGCTGCTGTCTGCTCGGCAGGACACAAGCTCTCAGCTGAGTGCACACACACACTCATACAGAGCATGTGGGGGTCGGACGGATAGACAGATGGCCACGTTTCTCTATCATCATGCTCAATTTGTTTTGAAGCGGATGCTAGCGTTTGTAAAAATGTGCATGGACAGCAAAACACACCTTGTTAATAAAAAGTACTAGAATCAAAAATTAATATAATAAAGCTGCCGGTTGGACTTTAATGAGTAGCTGGTGCTTATGGAGAAGTAATGAAGCATTCTATGCAGACAAACAGCTTCTGTAAGTGTTTTACTATTATATACTGAATCATCAAATTGTTATCACTGATGCAGTAATGTGTACAAAGCATGTTGGGCAAATTGATTTATAGAAATGTGTATTGTTTTACAAGGTGTTTTATATGCCAAATCCTACTTTGTAATGTAATCATAGCTGTCAAATGCATTTAGTTAGTAAAATGAATATTTCCCTGTAAACATACTCAAGCACCTGAAGTTGCCGCAGTCCTTCAGTAAACACTCTTAGCTACAGACCATTACTGCAAAGGACATCAAAGATTCTTTGTTGGTACAACAGGCTGCAGGGAATTGGTCATGTTTCACAGACCTTTCCCTACGTGAAATTACTCTCGCATGCTAATTAAACTTAACTGCATCATTATTGTCTGTTGTATAAGTAGCCAGACAACTAAGCTCCACCTCTGATTAGGAGCATTATAAACACGACTCATGTGCACACATTCATTTGGATGGATGTCCTCTATCAAAACTGTATGAATTAATACGTGGAATTGTAAAGCAAGTTACAGTCCCATTCTTTTATTCTGGGAACACTTCCAATTCAGAACCAGCTCTTGTTTCTCAGCCCTGTTGTAGACCCCCCACCCTCAACACCACGAAAGACAACGCACACATACACGCACTGTTTCCTTTTCAATAAGCCCACAGCGTAAACACAGTAAATAAGCAGGCCCCTATCGACGGAGGAGCCCGTTATAATAAAACTATTCCCGGCTTTATTGAGGTGTAAGCTGTGTCTCTGTTGGCGTGAGTAAACAGATTCTCCCTGGCATCAGCACTTCTCCCCAGTGCACAAACCCTGCGTCTAGGCAACTGTGGGCTTAGTTACAGTTACCATGGAGACACATTCTCGTCAGCAGGGCCTGCATCAAGGGTCAAAGGAGTGAGAGTGGCGGTGAGACACTGTAATGTGTGACAGAAATTAGATATATGGTATCAAAGGTGAGGAAGCGTGGATACAATGTTTGGTTAGAAAATATATATTATACATGCAAAATAAGAGCAAGTACGACAAATAATGAAAGAGACCATGAGAAAGACAATGAGACACAGCGAGAGGCGGTGAGAGCAGAGTTCCCACTGTGGCCCTGATGTAGAATTCCATGACTTCTCTATGACTTTCCTCCGCTATATCACAGCGCTTTCATTTATTCCCTCTTGGTTCGTTAATGCTGCTCTTCAACTCAGCAGAAAATGTTCTAAAATTACAAGCAAGTTTCCACACTGTCTGCGCGAGAAAGCTAGCTGGAAACAATCTAATGCAATGCAATAATGTGTGAAATACATTCTGGTACTTTTTGTCTGTGCAGGATTTGGATGTTATATTGTTCTGAATGTCAACCAGCACACCGCAGCGTCTAGCGCAGGAGGAGCTCTGGATTATGGTCTAGACAGGCTTGGCCGGCCCGGGAGGAGATGGCACTGCCAGGCGTGAGGCGCAGGAACCCACATACACATTCCCTGTGTTCCACTCTTTACTACAGTCTGTCACTATGAGTTGAAGCCAGAATGACAGATTCTGCAGGGAAGGTAGAAGAGAGGAGCGACACAGAGAGGGGAATCTACTGGGAGGGTAATGGCAGGAACTCAAGATCGCTGCACTCAAGTTTCACTGAGGTTTTGAGGATCTTTGCCTGACACTTAAACTGCCTTCAATTTGACTATTAGCCATTCAGGTGATGCTGTTCCACGAAACATGCAGAGTGCATAATTTTGTAAGAAAAAAGAGGCTTTTAGGCTGCCGAGCTTCAATGCAGGTTTGCAACTAATGACTTCTCTCAGTATAAATGAATCTTCCCATTTTTATCTTTTGAATTAAATAATCACTGGCTTGATAAAATGTCCCGTACAATTACCTGAAACCCAAAGTGACATGTTGATGTCTCATATTGTCCAATTGGCAGTCTGAAACCCAAAGATATTCAGCTTACTGTCAGGTACAACAAGAAAATGCGGCAAAGCCTAACAATTTAAAAGCAGAAATTAGGAAAGTTTTGTTTTTATTTGTTTTTGTTTTGTTTTTCAGAATAGTTGCAGATTAATTTTCTGTTGATCACAAGTTCTATTAATTGACTAACTGATTCAGTTGTACTGATTGGAAGATTTATTAAAGACACCCAAACAAGGAAGACATTTGAGTTTCTCCTTTTATTACTCACTGCCATCTCTGTAAAGCTCAGAATATATGTGTTTATGAACTACTAAGAATAAAACAGTCATTTAATTAACACAAGCCATGTCTGACACGTAGGTGACACTTCTCGTATGTCTGTGAAGATTCTCAGTCATCCAGGTCACAGTAGATCTAAATGCTACAAGTCCAGATGTCTTTGTTTAGCACTCAGATGTGGGACCGACAGTTTTCATCAAATGACTGTTTCATCTTTGGCAGTTATGAAACAACAGAAATAGAAAGGTATGACAATAAGAACACGTGTTATCCAGCTGCTTTGAAACACACAGGAGCACTCGTGATCCTATGTGAGCACCCACGGGGAAGTCATGCTGTGAGGTGAAGAAGAAAAGTAATGTTGAGCTGTAATTGAAACGTTTAATTGCTAAACCTGTTGTCTGACATATAGTACTTTCTGCATCACCAAGTGAACTGCAGTCACAAATGCCTGATAAGTGCACTTTTAAACCACGGTTGACGCAGAGCAGCTGAGCCATGAACACATTAAGTGTCTTAATAATGGACACGAGTGAGTCTCTCTGCAAGTATGGTGCTATATGTGTTAGTCCATCCCACTGAGTTTTAATGTAAGCATTGTAGTTATCAGCAGTGGTCCCACGTTCCTGATGGTTCTGCTATTTTTCTTGCTAGTTCCTCATGTGTCTTGTTGTTTGTCTGTGTTTGTGTGTTTAGGTGTGGCTTACTACAAATCATCCAACACACCTGAGGTTCATCACTCATGAACTCCAGCAGTATATCTACCCGAGCCCTTCCACCCACTCTCTGCCACATTGTTCAATTAATCTATGTGGCACATGTTATACGGCCAACTCTCTTGCTCTGACAAGACGCTGTTCTTCGTGTTTTTTTAATCGCGGCTAACCTGTGTTTTCTCTGGGCCTAAGGTTCATTGCCTGCCTCGCCCAGCTCCACACTTTTCCTCTGCCCGGCCAACAACTTCTCCACTTCCCCAACCCGGGCCTCCATCTTTCCACCCTCTCCAACCCTCTCAGCCTCCACATCAGTAATGAACTGTGTTAAATTTCATGTGTTTGAGTATTTTTTTATGTTTCGGGCATGAATAAATTCAAAGGCTATTACAGTTTCATTGCGAACAACTAACTTTTATAAAACAATCTGAAATCGCCAATGTGGCTAAAACTCCGTTAGGTGGAACTGAAGTGATGCAGCAGTTTTCTGCTGACATACAGGTTCAAGCCAAACAAGCGTCTTGCAGCTCTGTTTTATGAGCAGTGAGCGATGTAACTGGTTCACAAACACCATTAAGGCTTTCTCAGCATGTGTATGTGGGAAGTTTAGAACTGAAGCAGATCTTCATTTTTAAAACAAGTGGAGCAGAAAGGGTCAGCAGAATGGCCGTGTGAGTCACCCCACAGTTAACAGTGAAGTATGTCAACATGGAAATGGAGAAGTTAAATCAATTTTAAATGACTGACCTAAGAACTCAAGGTTTCTACTGTGGTCACTGAAAACAGTAAAAGGAGATCAGTGTGACTCACTCATTCCTGTTCAGTGATGACATTGACTGCAGCTCACATACAACCGCTAATGCCATGTTCATTCAAAAGTGATGCTTTTCATGCCACTTAATGTGATTGTGTGCATGTTGTTTTACTTACAAACAAAAAAAGCATTAAAAACATACTGGCTTGATGTCATGCAGCAACAATTTGCACAGTGAGGTTAATTTACCTTGCTCAGCTTTAACAAGCTTGAAACTAACCTCATTTGTGCGATAATTTAATTATAACTTGTTTAGCTTGCAGGTAATGCTTCTCATTGGCAAAGCTGGTCGTGCTACCGTGGTAACAAAGTTACTCAGTTCGTATTAGAGTGACAAGGGATGAGCAGAGGAACATAGGACAAACACAAGAGTAGATAAACTCCTCTGAAGTGATAACACAGCGTATGTGGTGGCTTGGAAGTTTGAGGTATGTCATAAATAGTTTTATGTTTTCCCAAAGTCAGAGATCAAAGTCACCCAGCAATCCCACTGCAGACAGACATCCAACATACTTTACATTCATACAAATACAGACTGGGACAGGAGGAACACAGCATCTGCTGCATCATAAATTCTTTTAGTACCTAAAGAGCTTAAAAGCGACCCTGACCAAGAGGCGGCCTCATATACATCACACCTGTCTCCTTCTGCAGCTGGTATCTTTGTAAAAACAAACTTATGAGTGTTTTCTTTTTGCCATTCAAAACCCTGCATATGTTAGGGGAAACCTCTATAAAGTCCAGCATGGTCAGTGAAATGTGTCCACACACTGTAAACTTAAATAAACTTTAACCTGAGTGAATCTGCCATCTGCCTCCACAGTTTTGCCTAATGTTGATCTGCATCTTTCTTTCTCTTAAAACTGGCTTTGCCCAAAAGCTCTCAATCTGCCTGAGCTCCAAAGAACAGATTCCAGGATTACATCTTTTTAATAAAAACACGCCAACATTTTCTGCTGCTAAATTTTCACATCCAACATTCCGGAGTATTTGTTAGATTGTTTGCTTTTTCCTTTAATAATCAGGAGATCATCCAGACTGGGGCTGCAACTAATTATATTATTTCCTAATGCAGATTACTTCGGCATTTATTTATTAATCAATTTGACTGTAAAATATCAGAAAAGAAAAGTGAAGGAATTTCTCTGAGATCATGGTGGAATCTTCATCCAATTATGAGCTCAAAACCCAAAGATAATCACCTTACTATTATACCACATGTGAAAAGGAAAAGCATCAAATCCTTATAGTTCTTATTTCTTGTTGTCAAATTAGTGTTTCTGAGAAATTGCAAGCACAAGAACTGGGTGGATGCATGGACAACCCGAAAACATATGAGGTGTGATTAAGAAGTTCCAAGACTGGCCTATAAAAAGCAAAAATCACATAATTTTCATAGGAATAGTCTCTGAACTTCTTGATGACACCTAGTAATGCCTGTGGCCTCAGCTGTAGAATCTGTCCATAGAATCTATTTCTCATATTTTCCTACCTGTAATACATCTTTCACAACTCCTTCAGTCCATTCAGAAATCATATTTAAGGAATAAATAGATCTAATCTACATCACACTGTAGTGGGAAATGATGACCTGATTTTTGTATGAACCACTTCGGGGCAAACCCTACCTGAGACAGCCGGAGGTGTTTTTGAAGACAGTGGTCCACTCGGCATCACGTGGCTTTGAGTCCTCGTTGGGCTCGTGCTCCCAACCCGAGTGGGGGATTATAACCTCGTTGGTCATAGTCTGCAGGCCGTGGTTGATGATCACCATCTTCAGGGGTTCATAGGATGACAGATTCCACAGGGTTCCTGTAGGAGGGAGGAAAATATAGAGACATATTAAGAGGGTGGTGATAAGGAGGGAGGAAAGTTGATTTGAAAAGAGGATTATGAGAAGAAATAAGGAGGATATAAGAGAAAGGATATATATATATAGGGAAGGAGATATTAAAGAAGAGGTGGAGTGAGGGTGGTTTAGAAAAGAATTTACAGGAGAAATAAAGGAATGAGGAAAGATGTGACAAAAATGGATGACAAGGAAAGAGGGAGTAGGAAAAACAGTGATCCAATTAAATGACAGCTGGATAGTGGAACATGAAAGAAGCATTCAGTGTAGACTTTAAGCTTGCAATAAAACACACATTTAGTTTGGCAGTAAACCACATTTTAAAGAAATAACAGAACAGAATTTGGTGTTCATTTGCCAGTCCTAAAGCCAACTGGCCATACTGCACTGTAGAAAAAAATCACTGTAATACTGTTACTCTCCCATGAGAGCTTAGCTGACTGCCACTATGTTCAGTAGAGCTTATAGCAGCCATATCACTGTGATATTTCTCTAATATCATCATGATATTTCTATACAGTAGTAAGGTCACAGTGACCTCATGATATTTCTTGTCACTTCTCAACTATTGCACATAGTCCTAGTAATGCCAATGGGATAATACACCATTTGAATCTCAATGCATACATATTCTACAGATACTGTGTGCATATGAAATCAGTGGAAATGAGCTTTTCTGTCCGTACAAACAGCACACAGATAGACTGTGTGGATCAATCACCTCTGTCCCCTGTTCTCTCCCCCAAACAAGAAGCAGCAGCAGCAGATAGAGCGGTCTCTATGTGCCTGCACATCTCTGTAAAAGCCAGCCGATTTTATACTTCTGCAAAAGAGGTAAACTAAATTGAGCTGGGTATGAGTATCCTGAGGTTTCACAAAAGAGAGGCAGGCAGACAAAGCAGACAGGAGGGATTTTTTTTTGGCAGCACAGCCAGGCAGCCAACCCCACAAAAATAAAATGCTGTGTTAGAGCATCAGCATCAGATTGGTTTTCACTCAGACACACTGCCTTGCTCTGCAGCCTCCGGTTTGACGAGGACAGAAATGTTAGACCAAAATAATAACAAAAAAACAATCTGAAGTCCATGTTTGGTGCATTTCTGAGTTTTTGTTTTCATTAATCCTACCCTCGGGCGTCTGTCTTTGTCTCCCATCACTTATCGCCGCTTTTCATTTCTCCTTTCACATCCAGGCGTTTATCTGACATTTTTATCTGCAGTAAACTTCCAGGCTCCTAGATTTTCCAAATATTAGATTACTCACAGCAGAACACGGCCGTTTCTATTTGTTTTGGAGGATGTAAACACGAGGTATAACGTTGCTGTGGATTCAGCGAGTTCCGCTGTGGGCTACAACTTGAGCCCTGTTTGTTTTCCTGCCTACATTTGTTTACATTTTGGCAAATTATGTAAGTAACCTGAATTAGCTATTAGCAGTCCCTGTTTGCCGTGTACTTACGAATGCAGAGAGGGCTATGACTGGATCACTTTAATACTTTAATACTGAATAAATTCCCAGGCAAGTTCTGAGGAAATAAGGTGTGTTTTTTTTTTTTATGATTTAAGAGAGAAGTTGGATGTGGAGATGATGGATGTTTATTCATGGTGGACTCTGGAGTTAAGATAAAGTTGAGAATGTCTAAGCCCCACTGAATCAAGTGTAACGTGTCCTTGTGTTCATTCATGTGTTTTTGAAGCCAAGTGTAATCGGCTGCTAAAGGATTTAAATTGCCTTACTTGCCTCCATGAGCACAGCCACTGCTGCTGCCTGTAAGCGTTGATTGTGTTGGTGAATGGACCAAATTAGCAGGACAAACCACAATAACTACCTTTTCTGTTGTCTTTAGAAAAACCAGCATGCATCTGTCCTTTCCACCTCACACAATATCTTTGCCTCCCACCCGGCGTGCCTCCCCCTCCTGATCCAAAGGAAGGAACAGCTGGGAGCTAGAGCATTAAGACTGAATACACACAGTCAGACATTCACGGACATTCTTAAGTGCTCCAAGACGCTTGCGTTTTGCACGTATAAATGCACCGATACAGTTGCGCGCACATATTCACAGACGCCCACTGTGTGTGATTCCCTCTTGCTCCATAATAACAGGCCATTAGTGGAGCAGTGAAACTGTCACACTTCCTGGCCCTGTTCTTTAAAACGCTTTCTGTACATTTTCCAGACGGTCAATATTTCCTATGTTAAATCATGCTCTCCATGCGCAGGGGAAAAAAAAAAAGTCTCAGCGGAGAGGAAGAGGCTAAAAATAACTCAATCCTTCTGGTGTAGTTGTGCCTTGAGAAAATGTGTTTCCTTTGCCAAGAAAGTGAGAAAATAAAATAATAAAACTCATTAGACTAATCCACATTCTGTGTTCTTGTTATATTTTAAGTTTGAATTCAATACACGACATTTGCCACTTTACTCCCTCTCCATCACTCCTCTATATGAACTGAATTATCTCCCCAAGCGGAGACACTGTACCTCCACTCTCTGTTGTTACAGTTGGTGACTAGACCGGCTGCAGTGTTTGACTGAGAAGCTATTAGATGTGTAAGCTGTGGTGTGGCTTCACACTGAGCCACTTTTAAACACAAATCCTAAGTGATGCAGGACTCTGTATGCACACTGAAGATTAAAGCCAAATTTGTATATATATATGTGTGTGTGCAGAGATTACTATGAAGAGATTGTGTTTATGGGACTTTAAAAGATTTATATGCTGTAATTTACATCCATTCATTAATCTATCCATTAGCTGTGGGGGGCCTGGGCCTATCTCGGCTGACTCTGGAAAGGGTGCCAGTCCATTTATGTGGTAATTTTAATAAATTATTTTAGTTTTGGATCCCTACAGATGAAGCCAGCCATTAGGAATTATGGACAAGGGGATAAAATTATCTTAATTCTGTTGGGCTGCTGCAATTTTTTGGCATAACCAATGATGTCAATGCTAAAAATGCATCAACATTAATATTTTTAATCAACACATTTTTTAAAACCTTAATTCATGATAATAAATGTTTTTCTTCGGTATTACTTTGTAATTGTTGCATCAAAGTGCCAGTCATTTTTGGCGCCAGTCATTGGTCAGCTGCAGTCAATGCTATAGTCCAGACAATGGCAACGGCAGCAGCAAAGTCCGACGCTGTAAAATGTTAAAGTTAAAAGCTCAGAAAATATGTGAGTAACTTTTAATTATCACAGAACAAAAGGTGCTCTGTAAACTGTGCTGAGTTTGAATGGCACACCGCACAGCACAAAACACGAGCACCTGAAGAGAAAACACACAGTCTGCATTTGGCACGGATGCACTTTACATCTGTTTGCCTCTCTTTGTGCTCAAATATACTGCATTTTAATACAGCCAAATTCCCAATAAAGCTGGTCTCATTTCCATATTTTTCTGTTTCAGGCAACAAAACGAGTTTGAAATGACAATGAAGTGACTGAAACGCTGCTCATTAAGACCACATGTTAACCAAGCTGCTGCTCTCTACCACTAAAATCCTGATTTTATAATCGCGACGTCGACCAAGTTAAAAACAACAGCTGAATTTGGCTTGTGTTTTCATAGATTCAAAGCTACTACCAAAGTCAGAGAACATTTTTTTCCTTTCGCGCTGTGCACAATTACACACGGACATGCACCACTGTTGTTGGTGGCAGCCCTGAAATCGGGCCCCTCATCATTTCATGCTTGTTACCATTTTAGGGTCAACAATTGGTCTCTGCATCGGCCCCCTCTGGGCCTTGGGCCAGGGTCAGCTGTAACCTTTGACCTCCCCCGACGGCAGGCCTGCTACAGATCTACATCAAGTAAGATCATCAGTAACATCACACCCTACTTGAAACTATCCCCTTGATCCTCAGAGCTTGTTGGGAACAGAACACATCCTGAAAGTAAACACTGCCTGACAAGCCTAATTTCAGGGAGAAATCTCCCCAAAGCCCTAAACAACCAGAGCTCAAGATAATTGCATTGTTGAGTGACGGCTGGTTTAATTTTGTGCTTCATGTGTTTACAGTAAATTTCATACCTCTGCAAATTCAATATTGATTTTTTTTTTTTACAGGCACTTTCATGGTGCGTTAAACTTGGACCAAAAGGAGCTGAGATGTTATTTAAACATGCGGATGTTCTTCCATCAGCATAATGGAAGCTCTGATTGGAGAAATTACACCAGCATTATTTACATGTTTGTTTTCGGCCTTTGTTGAACGCTGTTATCCGTCTAGATCTAGCCATTGTTTCAACCAAGGTGTGTGTGTTTCTGTGTGTAATGTTGAGTCAGTGCAAGGTCAGCGTTGTTTGCATTTTACTGTACTTCAAGAGCCCCTTGTGACTTGCTGTCCTTACCTTTTGCACATTTAAGTGCTTTTGGGAAAAACTAATAAAGAAGACAGTATTTCTCCACAAATCTCTCCCCACTACATCCAAGTTTGTACATGTAAACACACACAAACCTGCACACAACCCTTTTGCACAAATTGAAAGTGAGAATCAGACGTTAGAGAAGAAATATTGGCAAGACAGGCATCACAGAGAATTTCACATTCTATAATGACCCTGTGCTCAGCTCATTAATATTTCTAGTAGCAATGTAATATATCATTAAATTGATGGGATGTCAATGATTGATGGACTTAGTGTTTAACAAGATGGAAAACTGCAGTTTAAATGTGTTTAATGCTGCTCTGACTACAGGCAGACCATATTGACACACATAAGAAAGCGTTTAAGAGCATTGTGGGTGTTTAGCCAGCAATGGGCCACCATGACAGAGACTTATGTATTAACTGCTTCCGGCCAATGTCACTGTTCATGTTCAGAGAGTTAGTTCAACTTAACCTGGACAGCATTCCTACAGAAGTGTGGTGCATTGGGTGCGGGAAACACTTGTCCTTCTCCTCCGATATCCATCTCAGGATTTAATTGTGCCAACCTTTGAATAGCTGTCCAGGTTATGTAATTATTAACTGCTAGATGATATCTAGTTCAAATTACCCAGTGCCTGACTCCTCCTAACTCCTGGCTAATCCAAAAATAAGCAAAGCCGTAGAGCACGACTGGAGCTGAGGTGTGCCATGAAAATGTGTCTGGGCCATGAACTGTTGTGTGATCGTACACACCTGTCACTCAAAGTGCCCTTAATTATGTATAACGCTAAGCTTTAATATAATTAATATGATTGAGTTATATAATATTTTACCCCTGTACGGTTGTCATCGACAGAAAAATTAGCTATAGAAACCTAAACTGTTTTTTGTGTCAAGTTGTAAACATGTTTACTTCTGCTGTAAAGTTGGACATTTTAACATGAGGGTCTATGAGGATTAACTCCTTTTTGGAAGCAGCCTCAAGTGGACATTTGAGGAACTGCATTTTTTTTTGTTGAGAATTATGATTTGAGCGAGTTTGAATGACAGAGTGAAATCCAGAAAAGAAGTTAACAAGATGTGATAAGATTAATCTATAAAATTCAGTCCTGTGGTAGGTTGGTCAAACTACAATGTTTGTAGTATGACATGGGCTCTACTCCACTCTCCTTTTACACAGGGTTAGTTTCCTCACTTATTCTGAACAAACGCATGAAAGCATATAAGAGGAAGTATCAGCATCCAGGCATGAATCCAATTAAAAACAAATGTGCACTCGTGGTGTGTGCACCTGATATAATGACAGCTAGCTAACATTAATGCCTGCCCGCCAGGCTGACAGCTTGATTACCTCCACTGTTGTGTCATTAGCATCAGCTTTTCTTGTGACAGGCAACATTTAACGTGCAGTCAATGAGCATTGTGAGCTTAAGGACGACAAAAAAAATTCTCATTGTGTCTTCGTCATTACTGTATGGGAAATATTTTGTACTTAAGAAGTAATTTACGAGCTCTACAATGTGCTGCGTATTTTTGGCAGATAAGGAAGAAATAAAGAGCACATTAATAACGCACTAAATACATCTCTCATTCATTTCCATGATGCTATGTTTAACATTCAAATCTTCTGTGTACGCCTTATTATGAAATTAATGAAGCATGATGCCTCTGATTTATGCAGTCATGTCGAGTGTTATTGTTTCTACATTATCGTAAAAGAGGTTCAACAGCCCATATCCCACATGGTTGGAGATATTTTTCCAGCATCCATCTTTGAAACAAACAGTGGCTCATGTAAACAGTTCCTAAAAGTAGCAAAAGATGCCTGAGCCTTGTCCACCAACATGATGCATGAAGCATCATCCAGTCATGCAAACTTTCTCCTCCCTTAGTTGTTCACCGTCACCTTCAGTGTTTTGCTCAGGCCAGTGAAATCAGTCAGCTCCACACAGATCACATATGCCAGAAGGGAGGGAAAGGCATGTCTTTGCTGTGGCTGTGATCCATCAAGTACGACAGGCATGCAGCCCACTGACAGAATATTATTTAAGATGACAGAGTGCTGTGGAAGTGACGATCTCCATCCCCCGTCCTGCCACTGTTTCAGGCCAGTGACTCTGTATCAGGTTTAGTCCATTTGCTGTCCTCTGTCAGCTTGTCAGAGGTGGGCGTGTTAGGGATGTCCTGCCGTCTCACAGCCCTGAGGCCGATAGTATGCAATTGTGATGTCAAAGGCTCACTTTACATATAATGTGAACAATGATCTGTGTGCTTGGTGTTATTGAATTTCATTTACACCTGATATCAGCATGAAGAATATATACACTGTAGCCAGACTTATCTTTGCATCACAAGGAGACTATTGCAGTTTGCCTGGATGGAATATGAGCTGTCAAACTTTAAAACTTGTGAGCAAAGTGCTTCAGTTAATTACTGTATTGGCACATGAAGCAGAGCCACTTTGGGTTTGAGAAACAGTCAGTTTGCATCTATTTCAGCAACATTGTGCAGGTGATCAAAAAACTGCTGGTGGGTAAAAACTGCAGAGTTTGAGAATTTTTGTCTAAACTGTCCCTGAAGCTTCCTGTTACATCAGATTCATGCTGACACTCCTCTGTCTATGGATATAAAACTAATGTCTATGAGACACTATACAACATATTATTGGACTCAATAACAGTATAGTCATGATGTAGGTTCTACTCATCAATGAATAGCTATGAAGCATTACTAGTTACCTACGCCAAGGAGGTTTTTGCCAGCGTTTGTTTGTTTGTTAGCAAGATAACTTGAAACGTTAAGAACAGATTTTAATGAAATGTTCAGGAAATGTTGATAATGGGACAAGGAACAGATGATTACATTTTGGTGATGTTCTAGATTACCAAAAATGAGAAAATGCCGCTCGTGGAAATTACAATATGGGTGGAAATTAGCTGTGTTACCGGCCTGAGCCTGCTCCTTTAAGCGCAGTGGCTTGTGGGTAATGTAATAGTAGTAGATGAAGAGAAGTGCGTTCTGTGTATGTCCTGCCCGGCACTCTTGCTGTACTCTTTCACCGTGACAAATAAACGGATCCAGTTCCAAGGTTTACTGCCTCCCATGCTGTCTGTTTTGATAGCGGCCCAGATGGCTTGTTACCAGCACAAAACGAGCTAACACAGTAGTGTTGTTTACTGTGGTATACGCCACGGAGCTGAGAAGGTAACAGCTGCTTGGCAGAGGTCTGCGCTTTCAGAGTGCTTTTCTAGTTTTAATATACACTTTAGTAATTTAAGTAAACACTATTAATTATCTACCTGTAACTAGATTTTAATGACATGCCATGGACAATATTTGAGTAGATTCAAATGTAGCTTAATGAAACTTCATCATGCCCCATAGTGAACTGTCTCTTGGTGAATCTGTCAACTTGTTCCAAAATCAAAAATCATTTTCTTGGTTTTCTTAAAGTTAATTTAGAAAATTCAGGTTTGTGTTCAAACTGAGGATCTGAGGATCACCACCAACACCCACCTCTGCAGTGACCTGCAACTGGGATTCACAGATAATCTGCTGTTGCTAGTGAACGGGTCCAAATCGACAATGTCCCACCTCAGCCTTCATCCTCCCATCCTGCCAACATTTCAGGTCATCGTCAGCAGTACATGCCCACCAGCGAGTGTAAACTGTCTTGCTACAGCCTAACTGTGCTTTCTAACAGGTTGAAAAAAATCTCTGTTTTTAGACAGTGGTTGTATTTTCACCTTCAGGTTAGCTTTGATGATCAGATCTTAATGCATCTTTATGCAGAGTGTTTACATCCAGAGGAAAAAGAAGCCACTGGTTCAAATGCTGAATTATGACCTTAGCCAGATAAGTCATATTTCTCCCAAGTTTGTTATCTAATGAAGTCCAGATTTCCAGCTGGGCCATAATATAAAATTCACACACTTATCCGTGACCTTTCATCACAGAGTCAAACTTCTTTAAAGATCTAAAAATGTTATTCCTTTCTGGTTTATTAATGTTGTTTATCTCTTGAGAAAAAATTCTGAAGGGGTAAACAGTCTGGTTGGGTTGGCCGTGAAAATAATCTTCTAAAAAGCTGCATGTAATGAAATGAATGAGCAAAACAGGTTGTAAAATATAGTGTAATATATATAGTCCTGTAAACAGAACCCATTCAGCTAAACAAAGACCTCCTAAGACATCTATGCTTCAGTTTCCATAAAACCATTGTTATCCGACATGTGTGCAGCAACAATCTCTCACTTTGTTTGGTTTTACCCATAAACCACTGCTTTGTTTTCTTTATTTAAAATGCATCTAGCCGCAGGCCAAGTTAAACAATATTACCTGCTGCTTCCATCACTTGCTGCTGCAAACAGACACTTTTGAGTTGTCAGATTTTTGTCAGAGCCTCATATAACCCAGCAACGCTTAGATCAAAACTGTGTGTGCATATTTGCCAAAGTAAATGACAAAATGGGAAGCAAAGGAGACATGTTGTGAGCTAGTTATTAACCAAATGTTGCCTCCTTTTTCTCTATTTATTCCTTTTTCTTTTATTACGTCCCTGTCTTTTTCCCTCTGTGATACCTGGATGTGAGGGCTGGAGCGACTGGGAGCAGGACTGGGAATGGGACTGGAGCTGTGGCTGAGGCTAATTGAATTTTCCAGGCACCACTGGCAGGCATGTTGCTCTTCAAGCAGGGCTATTAACTTAGTTCTGCCCATTACCGTTCTCCTCCTCACCCCTAATGTCATCCATCACGTACTCGGTGGTAAAGAAGGAGGGTGGCACAGTTTAGAAAAAAAGGGGAAGGGCATGCAAGAGGCATGAAAAGAGGAGGAAGAAAGGAATTCCTCCATAAGCAGACTCACTCTATAGCAAATGTCCACAAAATAAGAGAAAATAAGGATCCTATATAAACATGTGTGTATGTGGGTGTGTGTGGGCGGCTTCTCAGTGGGGAGCGAACATCAGGCAGAAAGCATTTAATGAAATCAGGTAGGAAGTGCTAGGCAATACACACACACATACAGACATACATATATGAATTCAGCAGGTTGTCTCAGAGATTATGTTGGGGGACCTCATGTGTGTTGCCCTTCTCATAAATGACTTCCCTCTATGAGTCATACCAGTGTGCATGTGTGTCTTATAGAAAAGCACACCAAAGAATGTTGTAAATATTGAAACTATACTGAGACCAGCACCCCACACCACAACTGTCTCGTTAAAAATAAGAAAAGATATAGTTTGCGTCAGCCCTAGAGGTGATTATTTAATGATTCATTGTTAATCGAATAATTGCCATTATCAATTTAAATGATCAAAAACATATTAGCCAATAAGGCAGAAGAAAAGGTACATGCATGTCAGAGAACACTGTATTCTACATTTGCTCTAGTACCTGGTAGCACCATCAGCTGGAGCCTCTTACTGTTTAATGGGACGGACGGAGTTACAGGTGTGTTTTCTGACCACCTGGGTATACAAAACTAGCGCACCTCCGTATAACTGCTTAAATTGTGAAAAAGGTCTGGTGGCTGTCTAGCTTAGCTAGTTACCTAAGGCTGATGCTAATGCTAAACTAGGATTTTCAGCACATGCTGGCAGCTGAGTATCTGTCAGCAGAGAACAGGTGTAGCTGCTAACACTGCTGATGCTTCAGAGTGGAGCAGGTGTTGCTTCATCATGTAGAGTAAACAGCTTTGAGGATTATTTTGAAATCAAACCACTGTAAATAGATTAATAATGTTACAGGTTAGTTACTGTGGAAGGCTGCAGCTTGTTTGTACTGTTAAATTCTTTGGATTTTGTTGGGGCAACTGTTGAAAGCAGTTTTTAATGAACTTAATACTTTTTGTTATTTATTGTATAATTCAGTACCCTGTCGCTTACTTTGTAACCAAGAGGATTTTGTGGCGAACGTTACACGTTAGTGGCTGAACCTTTTTATCAGTATATAGAAAAACGTCCACTGTATTTCATTAATTCAGCGATTAATCAATTATTGATTGTAAATGTGGCCAACTGTTGGTTAAGAAAATGGTTTAAAATTTGCATCTCTAGTCAGTCACAACAAGCATGATGGACACCGCGCAGCTTGATTACATATCTAGTGAAAACTCACTGGTGAGTGTGATACACTAGTTGACTATGTTGACACTGTGACTTGAGTGTTTGTCATGCAGCAATATGTGCATATATTAGATGAAGGGACAGTAGTGAGAATACCATAAAGGTGGAAATCTTAATTCGGTTTGATGTTTATTTGTCAGATTCCACTATTGTCCAGATGAGATTCTCATAACTAGAGTTAATGCAGCACCACACTGTACTCATTGTCCTTCAGTGTCCTTCACAGTCCAACACTGCCAACAGCTGAGAGGTGATTTACAAACCAGTGCTGCTGATGCTGTTTTGAGAGTAGTTCTGAGTAAAAAGGAAAAATATCACCAACTGTGTTTCTTTTATAGCCATTTGTTTCTGCTCGGTTTGTTTTACAATGTCAAATGTGATTTCACCTCTTCCTTGAGACTTACTGATAGACTTTAACAGTATCCATAGACCCTTTTCACAAAGGATCTTTTGATCCGTCATTGTAAGGAAACCACAGGTGTAATTAATAACACTAACAAAGTCCCACCAAGTGTATTAGTAAGCCATTCAAGCAAACCTGCATGCAGCCACTACTGAAACAACTAACTGAGAAACTGGCATAACTTCATTACTAAAGATCATCAATGCAAAAAAAAATTGCAACACAGTGTGGTTGTAATTATGAACAGCTTCACTGTGTCTGGTTTGGATTGCAAAATGTAGAAAGAAGGAGAAAAGAGTGAGGCTTGAAGAGATGAGACAGGCCACAGAAAACCACAATAAACGTCCTAAATTTGGAACCATTTCATGCTGAAAAAAAACCAACAACTCTGCAGTAGGTTGTTGTTGTTAAACAGAACTATCATACTACAATACCACAACATCAGTAGAAGGCATCCAGCCCACAGAGCAGACCCCACACAAGGTATCCTTAACAATATGATTGCTAGTTGAGATGAAGGCGAGTAAAGTGCACAGTCAAGTACAGAAGCCTTCAGATTCATTTTTTTGAAACCCTGCCAGATTCTGACGGATGTCCTCAAAGTAACTGTGGAGAATATTCTGGCAGCCTGTTATTCTGCCTGTCAGAATATGCTTCTTTATCTCTCTAACTTTGCCCAGAGAGTTGATATCTTGTCTAAATTTCACAAGGGACTCATTTTAAGTACAGGCGTGTGCAATTTAAGAAATAGTAATTGTAATTTTTCTAAAAAGGAAACCGCTTATTTGTTCATTGTAAAATATCTGTTTTACTTTTTCTTTTTTAAATGTACCATTGTTCCCTTATAAATCAAAAGTATTTATTCATTCATTTATAGGATAACGTGTAGAGTACCTAACTACTAAAATAATCAATGGCTGCAGCCCTAGACGCCACGTCATTAATTACAACTGTAGTTCTCCTGCTTTTAACGTGTCTGCTGTGAAAATAAGTTGTGATGTCTGTTACTGTCGAGGTGAAAGACAGTCTGACACAGGAGCCTGTTACAATACTAAAATAACTGAGTTACAAAAAAAAATGTGTCAGTACTTTTTTCTACTACAATGAAGGTGTATGTGTTTTAACCAGCTCTATGCTTTAGTCCATTTAAAGTCCATCTTAATGTTTGCAAAAGATGAACCGACTCAAAGTAGCTAGTAGTGACTAATGCACAGATGCACCTGACTATGTTGTCAGGATGAATACTACTTTTTTGGCTCACGGGTTGACAAACAACAGACCTCCAAATCAATGCTAAAGTTGCTCTGTGTCTTTTAAAGTAGGTTTTAATGAATATTATTAAATTAGCTGCTGGTTCATCAACCTAAACATTGTTTCAACCTTTAATAATCTCACAGTTGACAATAAATGTTGTGTGTAAGGTTTTAGTTGTAATTTATTCCTCCAATTTTAAAACTGCATACAGTGTTAAAAATGTTTGCTGCTATAAACTAAAGCATCCGTGAGACAACACTGTTTATATTATGCACAAAAGCTTGGCAAAGGGCATTCATGTGTCTAGACGTTATCTCTCTTCTAGCCTAAATCCCAGCAAACATATGCATTTTTCATCCAAACGACAAAAGGCTTGTAGCAGGCACCTGCCTGACTGTCAGTCCAGAAAACCCAGACATCTCCTGCAGGAAAAACAGGAGACAAATCCGCTTAATAATCTACATTTCCAGAGTGGGAATTGCTGGAGGGCACAAACAGCCCAGAGCCTACCGGGAGGGAAAATAGAATTACTCTGAACGGTACAAAGCTCTAAAAATATGAACGACTGGTCTGTCTGTCTGTCTTGTGTGTTGGAAAATAAACCTGCTTCCACGTCACCCGTTTCCCCCTGTAGAAAACAGAGCTCTCTGTGGTTTTACAGGGACAGCACAAACTCCAAGAGCAAACTCTTAAACACATGGACTAAGAAAAGGGGCCTATATTTAAAACCCCCCAATTATATTTAATTGTAGAAAAACATGGCCAATTCCAGCCACACGGACTGAGGCTGTAAGCTGAGCTTGCATTGTGACTGGCCTGTTTTCACTGAGGCCGGAGCACTGGCAATGGAAACCTAAAGCTGGAGAGAGGGATAGAGAGAAAACCAGAGAGAGAGAGAGAGAGAGAGAGATAGAGAGAGAGAGAAGGAGAGAGAAAGAAAATAAGCGAGAGTGTAGATAATGAATGAAGGAGTGAAAAAATTAGACAGCGCAAGGGAGGGATGGATAATGAGTGAGAGAGGGGCAAAAAGCCTCCCTCCATTCTGTCCTCCTTGTCTTGTGGTGCAGGGTTATTTTTAGCAACGATACTGAGCAACACGGTGCTGTAAAGGCAATCATTTCTGCTGCGGCACAGTCATCGCTCACTGCAACATCTCTGTCACAGCAAAGGAGACACACACTCTTACACATGCATGCACACAAGAGTTCAAAAAGCATGGGGTATTTAAGGACTGATATCACTGTCAATACGTCTGGATTGAAGCTGTCAATAGCCAGTATGTGTTACTGATATTCACCTCACAGCCTCACAGATATTCACGACATGACACCCAGCAAGAAACCATTCACAGCTGGCAAAACCTAGACAATGTTTCTACTCAAAACTGTAAAATGACTTAAAATGTAACCCCTTTCATGTGTTTGGGTTTTGAGCACACTGTATTTTCCACTTGGCAGCAACTTCACAAAGGTCAAGTATCTCACTTTAAAGTGGTTCTCGTTTTTCACATGTGTACACTGAAAACAAAAGCCCCTTCTCACATGGCAAAGTGTGCATACCATCCAAAGTGTGTCAGGTCAAACCAATCGTGTCGAGGATTATCTGAGCTCACACACACACACAACTGTATTCCCCAGATGACATTTACCAGGTCAAGGAGAAGAAACCCTGTTACAGCATCTGAATCAATAGCTCCTCTTAAAGGAATTAAAACATATTTCATTACAGAATGCAACTAATAGCTTTTTCCTCTAAGATCAATATTTATATGCTTTCGGCTTTTCTATAGAGAACCCTTCCATTTTCCATCTGTCTCTTCCTGCTTACAGTGCTGTGTAAAGGTTACAGTCATCAACTATCACAATGTTTGTTCTATATTATGACTCAGCTGTGATCTTTATGATCCTTTCTTGAAAGAAAATGCATGTAAGACTCACTAATTTGCTCATTAACTTATGTTACTCTCAACAAGTGGTAAGAAGAGCCTTCTGCAAGGCCATTTACTGAAAATGTGTCTTCTCTAAAATTAAAAGAATGACTAATTACAGCTTTGAATGCATTGCTATCTCTCCTTACTAGCATATAGGGAATTATGCACTTCAGTGCTAATTAAGCAAGTATGCCTGGGACACAAACTTATCACATAATGTAAGGGGTCTATGATGATGATACATGAGTCACAGGCCTGCATTACTATGCTGAGCATGAGATTATGGCAGCCAACTGGACGGAATATATAAGTGAAGGGAAGTATGCAGCCAGTGATTGGAAAGGACTGGCATACTAAGGTACTATCATATCGGCTTAAAGGCTTCAAAGCAGCACTTCAGTATGTGAAAGAGAGTTGAAACTAATTAGGCCGACAGAAAGAGGAATCCCACAGTCAGCGGAGAGGACAGCCAACAGGCTTGACTGCTGTGCAGGTGGTTTTTGTTAAGAATCCTTTACTCGCGGTGGGATGATCATAAATGATGTCTTACGAGGAGGAATGCAATCAGACCTATCTGCTGCGCTGATTTAAGAAAAAGAAAATCGGCTAAATGACACATCTCTTTAAAGTAGTTTGAATAAAAACATGAACATAAAAAAATCATAAAATGCTCTGATTGAAAGCTTACAGTGGAGCTGGATGATATGGTGGCGACAAATTGAGTTCAATATATTCTGGCACTAACAAGTTGTGATGTGAAAACTGGAGGCAAAACTGCATACATAAAAATGAAACTGACAGAACACCAAACTGCAAATTATATGTCAAACAAGAAGAAGATCCTTCAATAACTCATCAGTGACGTGCTGTTTGGTCATAAAACTCAACGAAATCTAAACTTAAAATCGTGACCTTTCATCAAAATCTCTTTCTTCTACATGTCTTATTTAAAAACTTGCCAAAAATAAAATGTGTGCTCTAAGTCCTTGAGGATCAGAGATTCAACTTCCTGTTTTTACATTTTTGTTTTTGCACATTAGCAACAAGATGCAAGATGCTACAGATTTTTTACATTTGACAGAGCCGTTTCACTCCTGCTTCTAGTCTTTATGCTAAGCTAGACACATGCTGGCTGTATCATCATATTTACTACATCGTATCAATCTTCGCTAACTTCAGACAAGACAGAGTACATTTTCCAAAATGTCAAACTATTCATTTTAAATAGAAATGTTCATCTTACCGGTGATGAGTTCTCGAACTTCCATGTCATTGGTCTTCCTCAGCAGGCGGACGAGGGCCGGAATGCCATCACAGTTCTTGATGGCCACCTTGTTGTCATTGTCCTTGCCGTAGGAGATGTTGCGCAGGGCACCGCAAGCCTTGCGGTGGACTTCGGATTTGGGGTGATCCAGAAGCCCCACCAGAACAGGAATCCCCTTCAGCTGACGCACGTCCTTCTTAATCTTGTCATTTTCGTAGCACAGGTGCTGCAGGTAGGCAGCGGCGTTGGACTTGACTGGATCGATGGGGTGGCCTAGCATGGCGATGACCTCGGGCAGATCTGGGTCACGCCAGCGTGGGTCTTTGCGGATACTGTCGATGGAGGGTGAACGCCGGCCACCCATGCGGTCCAAACTGGCCATGCTGCCTCTCTCCGGCTGAGCCAGTGGTGCTGAATACATGCCGTGGATGTAAGGGTGGCGCTCATCGATCAGCTCTGCCTCAATGGGGTCATCTGGATACCCTCTGGGAGACGAGAGAGGAGAGGACGGTTAGGACGAGGGAGATGGACGAGGTAAATGGAGGGTGACTCAGACAGATTTGTCTGAGAGAAGAATTAAGCAGCCGGGGGGAAGACATTGAGAGAAGCCAACTGAGGTGAGAGCCACTGACTAATGAGGGGGAAAGGGAAAGCAGAGGAAGGGGTGAGTAAGAAAATAAGTGAGCGATGGAAGGGACAGCGTGCAGGACAGAGAGTGAAGGGAGCACCTGGTGATCTGTGGTTTGTTATTAGCAGGTCCGTCAGAAGGACTGTGGTGGCAATTCCTTGCAATATGAGCGATAAGGTAGGCAACATTCTCCTTATTATTCTCCCTGTCAGGTGGCGGCAACAAACATGTCAGACTTCAACAAACATAAAGTCTTAGAGAGGGTGACTGAGAGACAGGGGAAGATTGTACAAAGGAAAAACGGGCAGTTCACAAAGAAGCAGAGACAAGTCAACACCAAAGAAAAGGCTTTGAAGGAAAGTCTTGTGAAGTTTTTTGTTTTTTTTAGGAAGCCACCATATTCAGCGGAGAAAGGGTTTGATTTCCCCTAGGGAACAGAGGAAAAGAGAAAAGAGTTCTGCTGTCCCCCGGGGGAGGACTATGAGCCCCGGTGATGCCTCCAGGGCTCCCTTTGCTCACAGCGCTGTACACTGGCATGCAGTTGCTTAAATGTTAATGACCATCACTCTGGGACTTCTCTGCTAGCATTAGCCTCATTAGCATTACTACTGTTAGGGCTGGGGACTTTAACAGTATTGAGCTCTACTCATTTTCGGAGACAGAATTAAGTGGCAAAGGATGAGGGGAGTCCGGGGGGTCCGCAAGGGGGTTTCCTTCAATGATTCACTATTTCCCGAGGCTGGCGGAGGCTGTTCTGTATGGTTCTTTACTCCAAAGACAGCCTCATCAATTCTCTATTGGAACATGGGGGAAAATATGGGCGCTCAATTCCAGTGACAGATCATTTGTTGCTGGAGTGCGTGCTACTTATTTTACTTAAGGCTCTTAAATCATAGGAAAGATTTTTCACTTGTAGGGCCCACTCTGAGGAGTCGGGGGACTCACATTTACCACCGGTTGACAAGAATATTTGCGAAAAAATCTCCGTTTTGAACATGTACCACTGAGTTGTGTCAAAGGATGAGAGGATGTTTGGTAGGGAAAGTTATGACATAGGGAGAGGAATTTAATTAGGGTTGTGTACTTATGCACAGCTATTATCATCCCGTCACCCACCCCACAGCTTGAGACTTGTTTACTCTCATTACATAATCCAGCTGGTCTCCTCTCACCATCTTTGATGTATGGTGGTTGGTGGTGCAACAAAATGGTGGCCAACGTCGGTGGTTGGCAGGGAATTCCAAACCGAGCTTTAATTTTAATGAGTTTTATGTTAATTATGTGTTTTTACAGTTCTTCCCAGGCATACTGTGAAGGGGGGAGGGGGTGGTTCCGCATGCCATATCAGCTCTGGTGTATTCCTCTGCTGAGTTTCCTTTTACACAAGCCTCACAGTAACATACTGGCTTTAACGGCGCGACTTTGTGCATTTTACTGCCAAGGAAATCGATACGAGATGAAGTGAGAGGAAAACTCCCGCCCGAACAATGTTAGAAGATACTAAATCCCCTATTCAGATGGATGGAAAGAGGATTAATAGAGATGGAGTGTGACACCACTGCTGTCAAGTACGGCCCCGTGTCCAAATGCTGCAAGCTGAAAGAACCACAGCACATGGATGCACGTCAAGAAAAAGAAAAGCATTGAACGGAACACAGCTAACGTAAACTGAAGTGGATCTGGTGCATCATCACTGTTTATTCAGACTTTTTTTTTCAACTTCGTGGAACATGCTGGGGAGCCACAAACCTCTATAGGCAGCCAGTAACCACAGTGTGGAAGGAGGGGCCAATCAAGAGCCTGATTACAGCACATCATTTGGAGAACGACTGCTGCTTTGAGGTTTGGCGAAAACACTGAGCAGCATGACAGAGTACATGGAAAAACAGGGGAATTTGCTAGTATGAGCGCACGTGCTGGTGGTTACTAAATGTTTTTGAGATCTAAACACACACACACTCCCACGGTCTGAGGCCATCATCCAGATCTTGTGTGTTGCGGAACATCGGACGTGACAAGGCAAAGAGAGGCTAGGAATAACCCATCTTAAGAAAGGGGCAGTTCACAATCTTAGCATCATCGTCATGGCACAGACCTGCATACATCACCGCCGCCTCCGTCACCCCGCAGTATCTCTTTTTCTCGGCGGCTTTCCCTCTCATTATGCGTCACACTGTGTTTCTCATACACTTTCTCTTCAACACACAGATAAGATGTACAGTTGTGCAGATCGCGGCTCATTTAGATCTGGCCCGATGCGGCGGGGCTTTTGGTAAAGCAGGCGTCGCGAGGCTGAGTGATGGGAATGTCAGGATTTGCATTTAAATTGGCGCCATTGTGTGTACAGGGAAGGGTGTATTCATAGGATGTGAAAGGGCTCTCTGCCGCCAGACGCGGGGCTCTGAGCGTGATTACAGCAGATCACTCTCCTCATGTTAATCGAGCTTGCTAAATGTCCGGGCTATTTGTGTGTATCTGTGCGTTCATCTGCAGATGCGTGGCTTTGCTTGTTTTGTTCCGTGACACAAAGAATAGAACAAAAGATAAACAGATACGGTAGATATGAGATGTATGCTTGTCCGCAAACTTCAGCACTCATCTATTCATCTGGACTTTGTCACATCCTCACTATTCTTCTGTTCCTTCATCTTCTGTCAATTACTTTCATCATCCTTCAGTCGCGACTATGCACGAACCCTCCTCCTCTGCGGGCCCATAAAAGAATATAAACTGAAAAAGGATTAGAGACTCAGACGAAGATGTTTGCATCTCATATGTACACATATCATCTCGGCAGCATTTATGAGCTGTTCACTGACTCACTATTGAGCATATTCCTCATTTTGAAACATGGGCAATATTTATTTAATGTGCACAACAGTCTCTGGAGAGGGAAGGAAAAAGAAAAAAAGAGAAAACCTGGACTGTTCATATCTTGCCACTTTCTAATTTTTCAGGCTGTTTGATGGCGTTTTCCACTACTACCATCACTTGTTTTGCTGACACTGACACTGACACTGTTTCTTCTATAATTTAAGGGGATGCTTTTGAAAAAAACCTCAGACATGACAGAGTGAAAGTATAGTATTAAACAGAGTATTTGGCTCTCTGTGAAAGCCTCTGGCAGATTCGAGGAGGAGGAGGGGGAGGAGGGCTGAGCTGGCTAGTGTCACATCGCTTCCACAGGCCATTCCCCGCAGACCCTGCTGGATTAGATTAAGACACTCCCTCCCCCCTCAATTAAGAGATGAGTGAATGTGAGCAAGTATGTACGTATTTATATTTCTGCGTGTGTGTGTGAGTGTGTGTGTGTGGTGACCCCGGGATGCAGGTGGGCAGGTGAAGCTGTGCGGATCGCTCAAGGAGAGATGAGCCATTAGAGATTGGCTTAAAGACGCCCCTGTAGTCTGGCAGAGTTCAAAAGCAGCTATTAATCACACTGGCATGAGGACACCCACGGAAAGGAGCTTGTGGACACACAAATTGTGTCACACACACATAAAGAATGGGTTCAGAT
>OMNN01084175.1:0-33827 GCA_900302755.1 Chromis chromis | reverse complement strand
CGCAGACAGCCGCTCTGCAAAACATACTCAGAAACAGCTCAGGGGACTGAACAAAAAGCCAAAGGTGTTGACCCTGACTCCAAATATCCCAATTCCCCATCAGACTGATCATCTAGGAAATGTGCCAAAACAAGCCCAATCCAACAGGACCTAAAGGATCCCCTGCCAACATCCCAGTACCACACACAACATGATGCCCCCAGAGGTCCATTGTCCATGGCCTGCCTAATCACAGATGTTTAAGCAGCACAAAGGGGATCTACACAATATTAGGCAGGTGGTCATAATGTTATGCCTGATCGGTGTATAATAATACCTGGTAAGTGGTGTTGTAGACTCCCTCCTCTTTTAGAGATGGTTGTTCCAGTTTAACATAGATGAAATTCTTTACTCCTCTCTCTCAAGTCATGTATCTTCTCTGTCCAGACTCTGCACAAAATTAGGAGCCCTCAAAAGAGTGTCCCCTATCCTTTACATGCAGGTAGACTGCTGAGTCATGTCCTGAGGGGCTGGCCCTCCTGTTTTAAGCTGTGCACTTGTGGAGCAGTTGTCTTTTCTCTTCTATATATAGGTCTGTGCATTCCTCGCTGCATTGGACCGCATGTACAAAATTGCTTAGCTTGTGTTTTGTTGTTTTATCTGCAGGCTGAACCAGATTTTGTCTCAGATGCTGCCAGACCTGAAGTGGTTGTGAAGTTTCTCAGATGCACCTACTACATAACCAGCTTTTCTTGTGCTGTTTTTTTCTTCACATATCTCTGCTGCCCTGATAAAGGCCCAGTTGGGATTAGCCACAGGTTTAAAGTGCTTTCTTAACATGTGTGTTGCTTTTCTTTTCCTGTTGTCTTGGTGTAGACATTGACGGTACTCAAAACCTACAGCTGAAAAAATATCCAATAAATAATTACTATCAAGCTTACACAACTGTTGTATAAATCTGTGTTTGTGTTGTTGGCAAACAACATAGTTATGTTAGTGTAATTATTCTTTTGTGCATTCAGTTACGCCTGTCTGAACAGCTTAATAACATAAGCACACATTACCACAGAAACAAAAACACAGAGTTGTCAGTTTTACACTTTATTGTTTCAGATAACAGTGTTATGATCATGCTAACCATGCACAATGTCTACAGTAATTACATAACTTAAAGACTTGTGTTATGACATGTGGGTATGAGCAGACTTGAATACTTTTTGAAGTGGCTGTGTGTATAATTTATTTATGCTAATTAGCTTTTACCTAAATCCAGTCCCCTTTGCAATAAAGACTGCAAAACAACTGCAAAATGTAAAGCAAATCCTAACTCACAAATACTGTATGTCACTATATGGTTACTTCACCTAAGACTTTTTCAGCTACGGGTAGTCTGCAGGAACACAAAACCTAAATGTCTCCTTATAAGTGAGATAACAGTGTGTCCAAGCTGTTGGTATAATTATCTGCAGCATTTCAGAGGTGATGCATTTCAAATCAACATTCAAGTATTACAGGTGACACACATCTATCCCAGTGACCAAATGGAAAGATAAACACAGAAATAAAGAAACTGGTTAGTCCCTTATAAGGCATCTCTACCGAAATGACATTTTGGCATAATACATGAAATTATTTGTCATTTTATGAATTGCTAAAGACGTTCAGGAGCCACTGTGTAGTTCCTGCACATGACCAAAGAATACAGCATGACAGAAGGAGATAAACCTTAACAACAAAGAGTATTTTTATAGCTACAGGGTGCACATACATGTTGGTTGTTAAACACACATTCCTGCTCCAGCACACTTCAGACTGACACATCAACAGCCACATATCTATTCAGTGGAGTCTAGTGGATGTATGCTTAATAGATCTGTTTGCACTGTTTGTCAAAGCAAGATTCTCCCACAGAAAACATTGTAAATGACATGAAGTTGCTCAGCTGTCTGCATTTTTATCACTAGAGATCAATTTTATCAGAAGAGCGATTGAATAAAAGGTGCCTTGCTTGCTTGATTACTGTATATTTGCAGTAGAATCCAAGTAGGTTCAGAGGTTCAGAGATTCACTCTGGTAATTTACCATCATTTGTGTTGATGTCAGGATTTTTAATCTGCAGTAGCATTCAGATTGACAGCTATAGCCTCATATTTCTCAGTCACATGCAGTTAGAAAGCCTCAGTTAAAGATCAAAAAGAGTCGAAGGGAGTCATCTCATTGCTAAGAATTTTTTAAAAATGTGAACAATCCTTTCCTTTCCTCCTGGGTTAGGAGGAAAGGAGTCTGGTTGGATTTTAGTTTGCCAGATAAATCCAATAAATTCCATCTGAGTCATCGTCGATACATGCATGAATAACATTACCTTGAAATAACATTTTTAAGCATTAAAAACTAGGCCATTGTTAAAATGAAATAGTCATGCCTTTCCCTGCAACACACTGAATTTGATTTAAAGGCTTGATGCAGTCACCGGTGCTCTGAGCAGGCTTTAATACTCCAGTAATGGAACTGAACTGGGACCCAGAGAGGAAACTGTGCAGGAAAAAAACAAAACTGAGATTCTAACAAAGCTAATGTAAGCTAGTAGTAATACTTTGTTTTCTAAACTCCTATATTATTCAAAACCCTGATATTTGTCTTTTTTATCATTATGTCACATATCTACACGCAGCTTCTCTCCATCTTGCACAGAACACGATTAAACCAAATCTTTAACACATCATTTCGGTGCGCAGTTGCTATGCGATTAGTATGCAGGAGATGTTATTTTTTATATTGCAAGTCATAGTTTACATTTTTTAAGACAATTTCTATGGCTCTATTTCCATAACTGTGGTGACACAAGGGTGAAATGCGACAACCTGTGTGTGTGACAGAGAGAAGAGAGAGCGAGAAGGCAAGCAGGAGAAAGTGAGATACTACTGGACACTAAGTTTATTTGAGGATGGAGGCGACAACCCAACGAGCTTTGAGTCTGACATGGGACTAACAACGCCCTCAATGAGGTTCTTGTTGCAGTCTCCTATGTTGCTTTCAGAGGACAGTTTGGGGTAGGTGGCGCTTCCAGTCAGGTCTATGAGATCTTCCAGAGCTCGAGTGTTACTTATGCCACAGTGCTGCATTTCGTTGACGGGTGAGAACTCTGGGATTGAAATGAGTTCTTCCCTTGAAGCTGGGCTGAAATATATTAATAAAAACAGCAATTAGACGTAATATTTAGGTTTTTAAAATCTAAATCAGTGGTGCTCTTGATGACCCAGTGTGTAATATGGTAGAAAATATAGTGCTACATATATATTTTTTTTTCAAATATAAACTCATCACATCACAGTTTCTCAGTCCAGACTTTAGTAATAAATACCTGCAGACTCACCTGACCTCCATCGACTGCACCTCATCACCAGACCCTGTTCGCTTCACATCTAGTGGCTCCAGCTTGATGATTGGTGGTGGTCCCACCGGCAAGGGTGTCACAGGGGGTCTAGTAACCTCCACCCGGGACCCTCCTTGAGCCTTTCTCTCAGCTGATATCACATCCAGGCTTTTCTGTTTGCTTACTTCAGCAGTTCGATGACTGCTCATCAAGGCCCTTCCTTCGCCCTTCACCGCTCCGTTCATCATGCTTCCATCCCTTTGTTTAACTTTGGCATCTGCTGTCGACTTTGATGGCTCTTTATTTATTTGGTCTGTGACTTTCACGTTGACTCTGTGCTGCTTGTTTACATTCACGTCCGCCTCTTTTCCCTGCTGCTTGAGAACACAAGCTTTGGCGTCTTTGTTGAGTTGGCTGCTTTGCTCTTCGCTGCTCTGTTTGGTGTCAGGTCTCTTGTCAGGAACACTGTGTGTTGGTGGATTAAGATGGGTGTTGCTTTTAGCTTGAATGCTCTTCTGATTGTCCATCTGTGACGCTGCCTCTTTCTTCACGGTTTCCTTTGTTTTGACCTGGACCTGCTGTTTAACCTGAAACTCAACCTTTTTGACTGGCTGCTCGTTCACCTGAGCAGTAGTTTGAACAGTCTTTATATCCCCTGTGGAGAGTAAAAAACATCACGGTGGGCTTCACTTTGTTTGGACTGTCCAGTCAACATCATTATTTGAGCCTGAATAGAAGAAGCTGTTATTTTACCCAAGTTCAACTCAACAATGGTAGCAAATGTCACATACACCGATCAGGCATAACATTATGACCACCTGCCTAATATTGTGTTGGTCCCCCTTATATGATCAAAAATGCTCTGAACCATTGGGCATGGACAAGAGGACCTCTCAGGGTGTCCTATGGGGTCTGGCACCAGGACGTTGGCAGTGGATCCTTTGGGTACTCTGGCTTGTGCAGTGAAGCCTCTGTCAATCAAACACGTTCCACTGCATCCAGTTGATGCTTGATCAGAATGGGGTCTAGGAAGTTTGGAGGTCAAATCAACATCTTGGGCGATTGTCATGGTCCTCAAGATGTTCCTGATGTTTTTGTCAGTGGTCATAATGTTGTGGCTGATCGGTGTATTACCAGCTGTATTGGCCAAGCAGATAATAAATATCTACAGTGGCTCAATTGTAAAGCCCAACTGAGTTGAGAATTAACACTGGACACCTCAAACAAAGTGTTAGCTCATACTGTGCAGGGCAGTCCCCTGGAGACAGTGCTGAATAAATCTTCCAAGGGCATTTTCAAGAGCAGCTAATTTTGCAGTCAGCTCCCATGGTGCTGCTCTACAGTGAAAGGTGTCCTATCAGCACCAAGAAGAAAGTCCTTGGTTGCTGCTCCATATTCCACTATATGACGTATAAAACCCATCATAGATTCACAATGCATGATCTAAGGCGCAAACAGTAATTTGCTTGGTCAACTTAAACTGACAAGGAAAATTCTTCTGAATAACCAAAGCTTTTGAATTATGACATATCAAGACATTAACAAGAATGCAGGAACAATATTGGTGTCTGTCTACCATTGAGATTTTACACAAGCCAACTCATTGCACATGCTCAAAATTGGCTACTACATAAACCACACATGCCCTGTTTGCATTTTTACAGCTGCAAGGCATACAGCGAGGGGAGGAGAAAGCATGGACAGCAAGCAAACTTAAAGCATCTGCAGGGGCGATTGAGTAACATACGAACCTGCCGACTTCGCCTCCACCTGCTCCTCCTTCTGATTCAATGCAGAACAAGAGACAACCAAGTTTGTGGTAATCAGGACACAAAACCAAAGTATCACCCACAATAGGATTTAATCAAGACATTAACAACAGAAAGTTTAATAAATTAAATTTGAAAATAAAAAATAAAAAAATCACACAATCAGCAGGCGCTTAAAGGCAGCAGGTTCACTGTATGAGAGCAGGAGGTGTCTCTTACAGTACCTTCAGGTCAGCTTCACCCTTCCTTGTTCTCTTCATGATCTCCTCAATTCTCTGCAAAAGTATAGCAACATTCAATTACTTTGTGAGAAAATATTAAATTCAATGCAGAATGCAATCAGGATACAGTGCTGTCTCTTCTTTCTGAGGGTATTTCTGTGTAAAATAACCTTTTTTCTTAGCTGCCTCTCCTCCTCTTCTTGTTGCGCCTGCAGTTCTCTGTCCTGCCGCTGACGCTCTGCCTGGACTTTGGCTTTTTCTTTCTGTTTAGAGCAAGAGAGCATCTATTTGTAACCAAAATGTAACTTAAAATCATACTATCCAGTAGATGTGGACCTAGAAATAAGACAATACCAACAGTCTAGCACACTATAATGACCCCTGACCTCTATGTCCATCTGGATCTGTAGCTCTTTCTCCTGCTGTTCCTTCTTTCGTTTGTCGTCTTCTTCTTTCAGCCTGTTATTATCTTCCTCTTTTTTCTTTCTCTCTTTCTCTTGTTGAGCCTTCGCTTCTTGTTGAGCCTTCGCCTCTTGCTGAGCCTTTGCCTCTTGTTGTCGTTGCTCCTGTGCGAGTTGCTTCTTCAGCTGCTCGTCCCTCAATCTGATCAGCAAGTGTAAACACCCGTTACACACATTTTTTTTATTATTATTAGAGTTTATTTAGTGCTGTTTTTAGCCTTGATGTATTTAATGAACTCACCTGTCTTCCTCCTCTTGTTCCCGTTTTTTCTCCTCCAGTTCTTTCTGAGCTCGAGCCAGACGCCTTCGCTCTGCCAGCAGCCTGGTAGCCTCCTCTGCGTTTGTTGTGCCAGCTGCCGCCTTCCCTGTCGATGTGCACGGTGCTAATTCTGTCACACACAGAAAAATGGTGTAAGAATCATCCAAGTATAATAAAAATCAATGCAGAATAAAGAGTCACTTGTATAGAAGTCCACCTTTTTTCTTGTCTCCATCCTGAATGTTGTTCTGCGTCGTCTTCTCTGACGAATCCATCTTTGGAGACATGTGGTTCTTTCTGTCAGGAGACTGATTTCTTTCAGTTGCTTCCCCTTTAAGATGCTTGTCAATGAGTTCACCTGTTGAGGGTTTGTTTTTAGTGATGTCAATGTTGACTACATTCTTCTCAGCTTGTAAATTTGTGCTGCTGATGTCAGGATTCTTTTTCACTGCAGTTTCAGTTGTGGATTGTTCACAATTTTTTTCCGGCTTCTTTTCCTCTGATTTCCTGTCATCACTTGTCAGGTTTGGGCGTTGTCTTGTTGGGGAGTAATGGTACTGATGTGCACTGCTGGGAGACTGGGCACGCATCCTAGACACCAGTCTGCAACCAAGTAAAGATGTCTGGCTTGAGAATTAAGTGTTTCATGAGAAATTGAACAAAAAATACTGATGTGCAAATAACCTGACAGCCCACTTTTCATGCTAATGACAAATAATCTTACTTGGAGGTAGTAGGGGAAGCCAAGTGCTTGGTGACACTGGCAGGAGATCCAGATCTTCTCACAGGGGATCCACAACCTGGGGATGCAGTTCTTCTTTCTCTGCGCAGCCGCTCTTTCTATAAGCAGTGATTTAAAAATATAACTTACATTCAAAAATGACAGTTGTTGTTGCAAATACTTCAAGAATATGATTTGTGCACCACCTGACCTTGGGGGTATTGGGAGTCGACTGGGAGCCTCCATGAAGTCCAGCTCTGCTGTGATCTGCAGGGTTCAGCGAAGTGCAGAAAGGTGACCTGTGAGGGCTGCAGGGCGCTGCATGATGACAAACATGATGCTTATCAAATCACATAACGGCCAATAACAACCGACAGAGGGATAATAATACAGCATCGGGGACAGGAGGGGAGCTTGCCTGGACAGTGTGTCCTGCACTCAGCTGAAGCTTACAGACTCAGATTTGCAGCCAAAGTAAGTTGGCAGTGATAATGTCACAATGCAAGTAATACGAGGGGCTGAATTTGAAGCCACAATGTATAAGTTGTGGTGATCAGTTTTGGGTTTGCGTGGAAACCTGCAAAGTTTCTCTGCATCTGCACCGTTGTCTTTGAAATGCCAGAATGACTGAATAAACCGACGGTCATGAGAATGGGGTGTGTCTGCCGTTTTGCTTTTATATTAAACCATGAGTCTGTGCAGTATGTTGCAAGTACACACATGCCAGCATGGTGGCTGTGAACAAAAGTTCAGAACCCAGTTCCCAACATTTCTCTCTGTGCCACACCTAAAACAATGACAGCAAATGAAAACACACACAGACCTTGTGCAAACTCACGATCACAAAAGCAAAGGTCCTAAACATAGACCACATTATACAACACCAGAAACAGTATTTTTGTCATCTTTTGAAATTTGTCATCCACTCCTCACTCATCACAATGAGCAATCTCAAAGGAGTGCAGTCATCTCAGTGGAGTGACTGTATCTGTGGCTATTTTAGTGTGCATATTTCTATTCTAGGTCATGTGCGATTAATCTCAGTGGACCAAGAGTCAGCATCACTTAGGTGGTTTCATTTTGAAACCCTATTCCCACATTATCAAAATAAAAAATTAAACACTCAGGCTGTGCAAATAATACTCCCACTGTTTCACAGTGTTGAGATTTCCATGTCATCCTGATCCAGTGTTCTTTAGCCTGCTTGTAATTACAGAGAGCTCACTAATCTGGGGAAACTAATCCGGAGGTTGACTTCTGGAGAGAGTTTCAGCCCTAATTAAATAGGTTTTCTACAGCAAACATGTCATGTAGGAATACTGGACTTAGGGGGTGAATTAATGCAGGGAAAGATGTTTCCACCAAAAACGGTTAGTCAATGAAATAGCTGATGCATTTTCCTATTGTTCTCTTTTGCCAGCATGGTGGTTCAACTTCAATTGCACTTCAATTCAAACATAAAAGCCACTGCAGTAGAGCACAAACACAGCAAACATAATGAGGTCTGCAGTATATCTAGTTTACTGTGCAAAGATACAGTTTATATATCACATCTGCAGAAAAAGAGAAACATTTGAAGTCCAACAATAGAGCAACAGCCATGCATCACAGGAACAACACAACCACCTTTGGTTCTAGTTGATGTTTCAGCTCAGACACAAACACAGCAACACAGACACGGTAACTGTGGGATGAATGGGAGGGGAGGTGCATTTGGGTGGGCAAGGGGGCTTAACTTTACCAGATTCGCTGACAGCAGGAAGGGGGGAGGCAATGCCATGGGAAAAGGCGGAGGCAGCAGAGAAAGGGAGTGGGGCATTCTCACAGTCACCTATAGGCAGCGGGCGGAGCAGAGCAGAGCAGACAGAGCGTTATGAGCAGTTCATCTGAGCAATTCCTCATCCAGCTGTAGAGACCTGGTGGGAGTTAACATACCGGCAGGGATGTTGTGATGCAATGTAGATGAAACAGTCGTGTTTTCGGTCTGATTCAAGGCCACTGTGTGTAGTTTTGGAAAATGTCTGACTGTGATGATGGGCTACTATTTCATTCATTCACATCAGTGTAGAGCAACACTGACACCCGTGCAGACATGTAATTCCATCCTGTCTCTGTAGGGAAACAGGAACAGCCACTCATTTCTGTCCATGCGCCCTTCAGCAGCCAGGCTGTCGGCAATGATCGGGCCAAGAGAAAGCTCCCTTTAAAACACACACTCTCTCTATAATGGTATCTCACAGAAATACAGCAAAAATGTGATGAATTCTGCAGAAAAAACACAATTTCTCCTCTGCTGTTTCAGACCATCCAGCCATAACTCTGGTGCCTTCCATGCTTCTTGTTTCCACAACAATTTTCATTTACATCCATTTTCTACCTGCTCCTGTAGGGCAGCCCCTGCTCCAGCGTTTTGTCCTCTGCTCCAGCTGAAGGCTTCGCTCCAGAGAGCGTCTCATCAGGGCCTCGAGTCGCTCCTGAATGCAACAGAACAGAGCTGACTTTTTTATTTGACCTCTATCACCTCACAGCTGACCTTATTTCTTTGTAGTTCATTAAGATTGTAGATTTTGAGGCTCTAATGCAGCAGAAGGTTCTACTAGGTGGACTAACTACAGTATATATAAACATAAACCTTAAAACAGTTAAAGTTTCCCAGAGCTGATATCACATGAACCGTTTTCAGAATCTTAAACCATCACTGATCACAGCAATCTTGCACACACAAGACCACAAAATCTGTAATCTTCTGACCCTCTCCTCCTCGAGCTGCTGCTTTCTCTTCTCCTCCACTGCAGCTCTTCGCAGCTCCTCTTTCTGCCGCTGCTCCTCCAGACGCCTCCAGCGCTCCTCCACTGTGCGTTCGTACTGCAGCCGAGCTCGGCGCTCCTTCTCTCTGATCAGCTGCTCCCTGGCCGCTGAAAGAGACAGAGGTCGCACGGAAAAAACAAGCGTAATGAGCCAGCGTTGCTGTGCGAGCCTTTTTGCTATTCATTTGTGAAGTCTCTTAAGTGCATCTCAAATAAGAAGTAAAACACAGATGTTTGACTGTTTTGGAGAAGCTGATCAATACATTTAATCCCTATTCAAATGCTTTTTCAGATAGTGTGTTGTTTTCTTTTAATGATATATGATTACTTTCTTGTAAGTAAAAACTCACAAAGTCATTATAACATGAACTTGTATGTGTTGCAGTGAATTCAATTTCTTTTTAACAATCCACCCCCAAGATTAAGCCATGAAGACAGAAATCCTCGTCATCATGGGGCAACTGCTGGAGCTGCAGGATTATCTGTGAGTGGGAGACCTACTTCTGTGGACTATTCTATGTTACTGTCACACTCTCCGAAGTGACAACTATTCGTATCAAAAGCTCAGTGAACTCAGAATGAATCCCCTACTGGCTAGCAGAGCTCCTCCATAACCAATTAAATGTGATGTGAGAAATGTGCTGTGACAAAATAAAACTTTTCTGCAAGAGGAACAGGAACCCAGAGGCCTTTTGGAGTTTCTCATTTCATAAAATCAGCCTTTTTACTTGCGCTTGTGCCAAATAAAACCAGGACATCACCTACCCAGGCTCCTCTCCCTCTCCTCACGTCTCTCTTTGGCTAAACGCATCCTGTCATCCGTCTTCATGTAACCCTCCAGAGCTGAAACATGAGAGACAGTGTCAGAGAGCAAAGAAGGAAAAAAGGGGCCATGCAGCCAAATTACAAAAAGAAAACAGCGAAACTCACTTTGTTTACCTCCATGGTTGTTACTGACGTTGGCTGCTAAGTGTGACGGGGATGCATGTCCATTCATGTGTGGCTTCTTCTCTGAGTTAGATGGAGCTGGAATCGCCATGACCAGGGGGGGGAGAGAAAGCACACTCAGCTTTGTCTAAAGAGGTATGACATCAGTGTCCATTACTCAGCTGCTGATCTGCTTTCCTACCAGCAGAGGGAAACATTAATTCAGCTCTGTGTGGGGTTACTCAGTGTTAAATGCACTGTGGTGCAAAATGCCCCTGCGCCAAGGGCAAACTGCAACAGCACGCAGGAGAGGGAGAGGAAACTGTCCTTGATGTGGTAGTCACTACACACATGCTGAATGTCACTTTTGGTTATTGTTGCTGAGCTTTTTGTAACCAGCTCCTCCATTCACTGACAACAGAGGAGTCCTGAAACACAGTGTGCTAATACTCAGTATACAGGCCTAAAGATGCACACTCTCTAGTGATTCTGCAATCATTGTACAGTAAGTGAATTCCGTCCTGATGAAACCACATGGAAGGAAATTGAGATTTATGTGGCAGAAGAGGATTACTCACTAGTCTTTCCAGTTCGGGCTGGAGAGCTGTGACCGTTTGTCGGAGATCTCTTGTCAGGAAGTAGAGTGATGGATGGTGGTGCCATCTTTTCCCCTAATGCACAAAACAGGAGAATTTGTAGCATGCTGATCTAAACATGAGCTCCTATTCTGACATCAGCATCCCATCGTAGCTAATGGTGTGAATGAAGAACATGGCTGGGAAGAAATACAGTCAACTTACTAACAAATGTTCATGACTAACAGATGACAGCAACTTCACATATTAACTCATATATTATAATAATTCTGCAATAAACAGACACCAGAATTAGACAAATTACTCACAATGTAAAACCTTGTTTAGACTATTGCTAGGGATAGACTGGTTATTGTTATGGCCAATTATCAGAGTCGATATTGAGAATTTTCCCAATGATCGGTATCGTTATATATATTTTTAAGAACAATTTCCAATAAAAACTATTTCAGACTAAATTAATTAATTAAAAAACCATTCATGAGCAAAGTCCTGCCTGCAGCACTATCTGATTGGTTATATGTCACGAGTTGCAGCAAATCAACGCTGAAGGATTAATGTCAAAACTTCTCATATAATTTAATATAAATAAGAAAGACATTTTCACAAAGTTTTGTTTTGGAGTTTATTCTAAATCTTGACACCAAGATTTTCATTTTTACTGCAAATGCAAATATCGGTTGAAATATCATTGATCATAGACTATTATACACTAATATTAAGCAGATAGAGTCAAATAAACATCTTAAATCAGAGTTACAGTTGAGATAAACAAATTAAAAAAAACAAATGTTAGATAAATCTATAAGGTTTATTCTGAGATGTTATCCTCTCAACAGCAGTACAGAGGCATAAAGTTTAATTCCACAAATTCACTGAATCGATATGTGCATTGTAGGCTGAACTGTCAACACACAGCCGGTCGCTGCACTCGATCAAGTGAATTACTCTCTTTTCAGTCTGGGCTTTTATTGTGTACTGAAACCTGGCAGACAGGTTTGGCTGATGTGGGAAAGGACACCAAAAGTTTAAGCCTCAGCTGACTTAATTAAACATACCAATGCATCCATTCATCAATTATTTGTATTTATCACTTTCAATGATGCGAGAATTTAATGATATGTTTGGTGACAATAAGGGGAGTCAACCTCTAATGAACATGGTTGTATTTGCTTCTGGGGCTTTGAGCTCCATGTGGAATGGAGCTGTTCAGGCATTATTCTTGAGCATAAAAGTTAGAGTAAGCATACAATCTGAAGAAAAAATTTGAAATTACTGTAAAAAGAAGACATATTTTTTTGCTTCAGCTTTGTAAAATAGGTCTAAAAGTTCCATCATAACTGTATCTATCAGCCCTTCTCCAGTATTTTCTCAATGAAGCAGTGAGCTCGTGAACAGGAAAACCTTCTCTTATTCCAATTGCATCTAATTTGATTATCTATCTGCAGGGAGATTTCTCCTCTTTCAGGGTGTGGAGGGTGAAAACTCAATAACAAAGTGGATGATTAATCTCCATCCTGCTCCACAGAGGCTCAGTCTTTAACCCACAAAGTCATCACACAGCAGTTTGATGCTCATACAAATTAGACTGTATAATCCACAGGCCTGTCCTGTGTTGTATACGCATCAGTCCAGAGCTCCTCTCTCCGCCCATTTGAACCCTTTTATCGGATTTTATCGCGTCATCACCAAAATACAGCGACACAGTGACAGTATTTCGCTTTGAAGTTGCCCCTTTTCAGAGCTGTACTGCTGATAAACAGAGATCACACAATGGCACAACACAGAAACGCACAAAGAGGCGTCCCTTATTTCTCGTGATTGCAACCATCATACCTGGTGATTTGGGTTTATTTCAATGGAAAGCTGTTACTGCGTGTTCACCCATGCCTTCCACCGTCAGCACGGTGAGCATTAGCGAATAAACAGGACCGGAGGAAGCGGTGGTCATCGCAGCGCAGCGGCACATAAAGCGGTGCAAATGTCAGTTGCGTCATCCATGAGTCTGCCTTTAAACCCCTGCGTAAACACAACCAGGCATGATGATGGCACACAAACAAACACCGAGCCTACCTACCTGCTAGTGCGCCGGATGGTGATGTGACCGCTTTCGCCATGATCAGCCAGAACAGAGCCAAATGCACGACAAGAGGCGCAGTTCACCCTACACGGTCCGCAGTGGTGCCAATGCAGCACAGGTATCCGCTTCCGACGAGCACAGCCACAAACAAGCATACACCATTCAGCCGGATGCTCTGAAGGTCACTATGAAGGCTGGGATGATGTGGATGGAGGAGAGAAATAGAGAGAGATGCTGCCCGGACTGAAGCGGGGATGGTGAAGCAGACAGTTCACTAGCAGCAGACCAACACCGTGCGTCGCAGCGCAAGCGCGCCCTGATACAGGCTGTTAACACATTACCGGCAGATGGAGGTTTCCTCTCTGCACACAGCTCAGCAGCAGCAGCAGCTCCAGACCCTCCTCAGCTGACTGGACTGTTGGTCTGGATGCTGGTGACTAACAGGACATTACGCAGAATCCGTGTGCTGCTCAGGCCCAACACCATTTATATTAATGCAGCAAATAATAAATAACCTGACATCATACACTCTAAAAAGTAATTAAGGTGACCTCTTACCACAAAAATGTACCGGTTTGGATAAACCTTTTAAGTTGCAAACATTGTTTTGATGAGGCTGCTAACTACACCAACTTAATGTTCTGTATTATTTAAACTGAAATGTCTGGGTTATTGATTTTAAACGAAATTAAAGTTGTAGTAAATCAATGAACTTGGTGAGATAACTTAATTTTTCTCCACCATAAGTTCAGAATTTCCTTAAAACTTTATAAAAAAGTGTTTATACTATTAGTTATTAACTAATTGTAATTTAAAATACACGATCAAATTCCCCTAACTCAACATAGTTCCTTGGTTAAACATAATTTACTTAGAGGTTGTAATAACTCAATAAGACTCACTTGTTTGTAACCTACTATCAGGTTCTGAGGTTAACATGTCCTTCGTCTAAAGTGGGACACATCTGATTTTAAACTGTTTCTACCAAATGCAAATAAAAATGTATGATTTTAGTCCAGCCCATATCCTTTCTTCTGTTAAATGTCATTTATAAATCTCTCGGTTAAAGAAAAGACCGAAGATGAGGTTAAACGCTTCATTATGATATATTAAAAATATCCCAACTGCTCCTTTGTAACCCAGTCAGCAGTTAAAGGGGGTCACGTAACTATCAAAATACTGTATCTGATCATGGTAAAAGTCTTTGTCATGATCATAGCTGGATTAGGGGGCTGCAGCCGAAATGACTGTGACCTGATAATAAATGCATCTAAGAGTATATGCATCAATGTAAGCTTAATGCGACTTTCCTATAAACACAGATGTTAAAGTTATTACATGTTCAAATAGGTCACCATAGAATTAACACTGTTGTTTGAGGTGTCAGAGAAGCATTATCCTGGCCAAATCTCTGAAAAGTCTACTAGGATTAATGTTATGGCCATAGTGGCACTGCAGCTACCAAATATTTTTATTGTCTATTAATCTGTTGATAATTTTATTGATTGATTGTTTGGCTCGTGAAATGTTAGATGTCAAATGATGGAAAATGTTGATCAGCGTTTCCCAAAGCCCAAGTTGACAAATGTCTTGTTTTGTCCACAACCCAAAGAAATTCAGGCCATCGTCCTGTTGTAAAGGAGTAAAGAAACCAGGAAATATTCACTTTTCAGATAATTTATACATTAAAAAAAATCAAATCAAATGATCCCTTATCAAAACAGTTGGCAACTAATCCCTTAATTGTTGCAGCTCTTGCTGATAAGAGGTCTATCAGCCAGTGAAATATAACCCAAACATAAATAAAATGACCATGTAGAATCAATAATTTAATAATATTTAATATGTGATTTTTTTGTATAGCCCATTTGACATTTAAAATACGACATTTTCCTTGTGCTAGTAGTGGTTTCATGTAATAGTGAGCTCATTGTGGTAAAGAAAATGATTATAACTTAGTGTCTTAAATACTGAGTTATAATTAGAAAAGTAAATTTAAAAAAAATGAGATTTTTAATTAAGAAAAATTTGGTTGATTTAGCTATTATACTTCATTTAAAAGTGTGTTATAGTTTCATACATGTGTTTTCTCACAGGCACCAGAGAAGAAGAGGTGGCAGCACTATTGGTTCTGCCGTTAATGCAGACAGAGAAGAAGAAGAAGAGCGGAGCCGGAAGGACAGAGGCTGACAGAAGGACGGATCCGTGCCGTGCAGGGACTGAGCTGGGCTAGCAGGAAAGATGCTGACCAATTTCTCTAACGTGTTGAGAGCTTGCGCTCAGAGGAATGTAAGTGAACACATTTTAAAATGTGAACGGTCTTTTCGACACGCTGCATTACAGTCTGAATATAAAACCTCCAATATTCACTCCAAACAAGGCTGTCATCGCTGTTCTGACCTTGTCGGGCCGAGCGGTAGCTTGTTTGGCTAACACGGCTAAAGACTGCACTAAAATCTGAACTCTTTACGACTGTTTCAGTGTTTTGATCAGTAAAAGCCCAGTGTTTAAATTTTAAGTAGTTTAACTCATTGGTTTTCTCTTTATGAAGTCGGATTGTGTTTTTACAGTGGGCGTTGTTATGAAAAGCTGACAGCTAGCTTTAGTAACTTGTTGCAAAACTAGGCAGCTAATTCTGTCGAGCTGTGGAATAAAATGAATCAAACATGAAACATAGGCTCAATTGTATCACCTGGAAACCTTTATGATCAATTGGAAATGGTAATACTTCCTATTTTAAACTGTTTTCTTTATTTTAAGTTTTAGCACAGCTGCTTGTGTTTGAACAATACTTAATATATTGTAACTGTGGGTTATTTTGTTCAGTGAAAAATTAGTATTGACAATAATTTTTAAACTAAGAAAGAAAATGTCATCTTGGTATTAATATATATTATAATAATATAATATAATAATATTAATATTATGATATTTACTGATACTGAAAGCAATATTGATAAAACTAAAACGCACAGATATTAAAGCCTTTGTGTCTATATCCCTCTCTCCTATGACAGGGAGCTGCGGCGGTGGTGTCAGCACGCTCATATGCTGACTTCACATCCCAGGCCTCTTTTGAAATTAAGGTAAGTTTCAAGTACTAGGTTGTGTTTTGTGATAAACTCACCAATGCATTTGTCAATTTTAGAATTGTTATGGGTGTTTTCCTTCCCATTAGAAATGTGACGTCTTCAAGCTGGATGAGGGCCCAGCCACTGAGGTGGTTATGACTCGTGATGAGGGTCTACAGTACTACCGTACCATGCAGACCATGAGGCGTATGGAGCTGAAGGCAGATCAGCTGTATAAGCAGAAGATCATCAGAGGATTCTGTCACTTGTATGACGGCCAGGTTGAGTGAACTATTTGTAATTTTCTCCGATCTATACAGTGAAAATCTGTTGAAAGTTTCAGTTTAATGTTAGGTATTTATATTTACCACCATTAGATGTTGACACTTTGGCAAAGTCTGCTTTAAAATACAATCAGATATCACCTGTTACATTAAAACAAATGCTCACAGATGAGCATTATTTAAAAGGATGCTGTGATTGAAATACTTCTTAATCTAACCTGTGTCTTTAGTTGAATTTTTTGAGTAAATCTCCCCACATGAAGGTCCACAGACACGTCAAGTTGTTTGTTTTTCTCCTCGTAGGAAGCTTGCGCTGTTGGTATTGAAGCAGCAATCAATCTGTCAGACCACCTGATCACTGCATACCGTGCCCACGGCTACACTTACACCAGAGGAGGGACTGTGAAGGAAATCATGGCTGAGCTTACTGGTAAGGCAATTTTAAGTCATTAGAGAGTTTCCAATGTGGGAAGGGAAGGGTAGTCATGCTGCAAACAGCCCCGATAGGTCAAGGCACACTAACTTGCTGCAGGCGTTTTTCCTCTGCAGTACACAGAATCAGACTCGACTTCATTGCAAAATAGGGTTGTACTTCAGTGATCTCTGGAATATAAATAAAGGTTGAATGAATAAACAGAAAGGTTAAGTAGTTTATCTGACCCTCTAATGAATCTAAAGACATTATCTTTCCTAGGACTTCTTCACAATAAAAGAACCCTATCGCTTCTCTGTGAAAAGCTCTTTGCTTGAGGCAACAACAGCAGGAAAGGTTCAGGTTACATCAGCAGTAACTCAAAACAGCTCTGGTACAACTGAAAACAACAATCAGTAAAATAAGGCTCATGTTTTAATATACAAGCAGGGACACGGGAGTAAAATTAAACTCCAAACACTGACATGAAGGTAGAAGCTATACACTTACTGAGAGCTGAACACAGAGGAGAGCAGACTTCACAAACAGAAAATATGCTCAAGGCTCCTGCACAGAGTGAGAGTTTAGCACAATTTGGCTGTGATTGGCCCTGCGACCAAGTATGACCACAGGAGCACAGCTATACGCTGCTGAGAGGGCTACAGTGGAAACAGGTCATTATGGTTAGGCTTGACCCAGTGGAGGGGAAAAACCCTCAAGGAATACTGAGTTTAATCACTATTGACTTTAAAATACCAACAGTTCTTCTGTTTTTCTTTTACTTCAAACAGGCAGAAGAGGAGGCATTGCAAAGGGCAAAGGAGGCTCTATGCACATGTACTGTAAACATTTCTATGGAGGAAATGGAATCGTTGGAGCTCAGGTATATTACCAAGGTGTACTAACAAGGCGTTTAAAGTAAAATTGGGTCAAAAAGAGAAACAGTAATTTGTGTCAGGTTACCACATACAAGCAGATAATGTAAAATATAATATTGACATTGTATAAAAAGTGATTGAAAAAGTGACTCAGCTGTTGTAATGTAAATATCCTACAACTACAACTTTGTTTTGGTTAATTTTAAGTTTTAACTTCTATTGAGGAATTACAACTTTATGCTGATGAACCTACTGAAAGATGTGTGATGTCTGTATCAACTTATTCTCCTCAGGTTCCTCTGGGTGCAGGTGTGGCACTGGCCTGCAAGTATCAGGGCAACAATGAGCTGTGCGTCTGTCTTTATGGTGACGGTGCTGCCAACCAGGTATGGCACAGAAATAACTGACATCAATTTTGGAGTGTCATAACAATACTGAGTGGGATCCAGAGCAACTTTATTTCAAAGCAGGGGACAGTTTTTCTCCAGTGCTGATGGCTTAAGAACTTCCTTCTTTGTTCAAAATTGTAGGGAGTCGGAACTTATAACAGCACACATGAATTTTAACCTCGTCTTTGTGTGTCACTTTATTAGCAATCCCCTATTTTTAAAGGTGCAAAAAAGCATCTTGTGGAAGTGTTGTTTGTAACATCATGGGTGTATACAAGATCATTGGCTTGCAGCTTCATTAATTCACACATTACACTGACCTTAAGTTGGACCAGCCACATTTAGTCAGAAATGTTTTTCTCTAATATTGTATCTGAGCTGCTGCAGATCCTATGGACCACATGAGCTAACCCAGTATACATTCAAACTCAACACAGCTACATAATGTTTGCTCTCAGAAAGGGAAATAAAACACCTTCTAAACTCTCGGTTTTTAAGACTTTAAAATCACATCTATACTTTGCTAGATGTTTCTAATGTGAGCTAATGGGGTCTTAAAAACAGTGAAATATGTCTTTTTTTTGCCCATGTTAAAAAATCCTTTATGTTGTTTAACAGGGTCAGATTTTTGAAACCTACAATATGGCAGCTCTTTGGAAGTTGCCCGTCATCTTCATCTGTGAGAACAACAGGTATGGCATGGGCACGTCCGTGGAGCGAGCTGCTGCCAGCACTGACTACTTCAAGAGAGGAGAATTCATTCCTGGTCTCAGGGTACTGTTCTTTCTCATGTCGTCAAACCTCTTTTCCCACTAATAGAACTGGCTGTAGAAATGAGTCATACAGTTTAATAAGTATGCCAACATAACATAGTATATAATAAATGTATTACATATGTAGTATCACTCCAAACTTCCAAAAGCCTTAATTTGTGAATTTATTACTCATTAATTTCTTGCACCTTGTAAAGACTGTAACTTGAAACTTGATGGAAAGTGTTTGTCACTGAATGTTGCTGTTGGTGTGTTCTCCATATAATCAAATTAGTATAAATTACTCTAAAGCCTTCTCCGAAATGGGTAGTAAAATTTTAATGTGGTTTTGTGTGCAGGTGGATGGAATGGATGTTCTCTGTGTTCGGGAAGCAAGCAGGTTTGCAGCTGATCACTGCAGATCTGGAAAAGTCAGTAAACACCGACCGAATTATAGAAAGCAGAAAATGTACATTGGCATTTACTCGTCTTAATTATTTTTATCCCACCGTTAATCAGGGTCCCATTCTCATGGAACTGCAGACATACCGCTATCATGGACACAGCATGAGCGATCCTGGTGTCAGGTAAACGATCACAGCTCCTGTTCTTTGTAAATTTGGATTTTTGTTACAGTTTAAGTCTTTGCTTTGACTGACTGCTTTTGCTCTTTCTTGGTTCTCTTCAAATCAATAATCATCCGACCTGCAAATATTATCCTCACTGTGTCGCTGCCTCCTGCTTCTGCCACTGTTCCACAGTAGACTTTATGTACTCTCCTTCCCTCCGTAGTGGCCTTGCAATGCCCTGACCGCAGCCTAGGGATGAACTGACTACTAACATTGGTATTGGCTTAGTGGATCAACATCTGGCTAAAATTGATAATGAAAAACATTGGAAATCAAAGCTGTCAAAATTCCTTACATTTTGTTCAGTTTTATTTGTACACAATTTATTTTTGAGAAAACTCACCAGTTTTGCACACTGAGTCCAAATCAGTTTCTTAATATGACTTACTAAAAGTAATGCTGGTAATCAATATCTCCAAATACTTACAGTTAGCTGTGATTTAATGTGATCATATTAGTGCATCCCTACAACATCCCTGCACCAATCTCTCCCCTTTTAGCTACCGCACACGTGAAGAGATCCAGGAGGTCCGCAGCAAGAGTGACCCCATCTCCCTGCTGAAGGACCGCATGCTCAGCAACAACATGGCCAGCGTGGAGGAGCTCAAGGTAGCAAATACTTCAAGTTTGTAAAATGAACAAACCTTGGAAGTTCATATTTCTTTATCATTTTTACACATGTGTTGTGTTTTTAATTAAAACTTTTAAGCTTTATTAATCCAAAATGCTCTGCAAGTCTCAGATAGATCTATGACTTGAATAATTGAGAAGACAAACACAAAGCGAAAGAAGCACATTAGATCATGATAGTAACTGTTAATGGCTGGAATTAATGGGTTTGGGGTAATTTGGATTGAGCCCACATATTAGAACAAATTAGCCAAAACTCCTTAGGTGGCCATGACTACAGCTAACTGCACTAACAGTGTTTGTATGCAAATAATATACATTATTCTAGAAATAAATTTAGTTCTATAGTCAGTTTTTTTGTATGTTCTTGGTAAGAGGAAAGAGATGCAAGTCAAATTTGTGGGCAAAACATGACGCGCAAATAAAACCATATCTTTCTACAACTAAAGCACTTGTTGTAAAGACACTTGGTTTTTATGTTTAAGCGACTGGTGGCCATTTAAAGGTGTTAAATGCTGATGGAACCCTCAAGATTGCTGTAAGTCCACATACAAAATACCATCAGTTCAGCTGTTTGGACACATCTGCAGTGATTGGAGTCATTAAACAAGTTTGTGACAGAAGTTTGCATTTTAACAATCAAGAAAAAATGTACATGTCCTTTTTTGAGGTTAGGGATACTGTCAAAGTTGACATTCAAAGTCACACTGCATTGTTTAAACACAAGAGAGTGCAAGTGTGATGGGGTTTAGCTTCTGTCTCATTACCCCTCCTGATCCCAGCTGAAAGCAGCAGACATACTACAAATGACAAGCTGTCAACTGTTTTGTTAGTGTTTTAGTTTCCATTTCAATTAGAACATGGCAGAAACACAAGATGTTTGACACATGCATGTATTTTTCTGTTATATACTTAATGTACTCTATATATGTTGTGCTCTACAAGTGCCTCAGTTTTCAGAATCAGTAATATATAGAAACATATTTTCACTGATTTTGTGTCTGTGTTGCGTCTGTAGGAAATTGATGTGGAGGTGAGGAAGGAAATTGAAGATGCTGCTCAGTTTGCCACCACAGATCCCGAACCCCCACTGGAAGAGCTGTGCAACCACATCTTTCACAACAACCCACCGTTGGAGGTGCGCGGCACGAACCCCTGGTCCAAGCTGAAGTCTGTTAGCTGAATTTTTACATCCCTGTCTTTAATCACCTCATCCACCCTAAAATATATTAAACGCCCTTTCTCTCACTTAAATACGCACACATCATATAATATACCATAAACTAGTGCCTCTGACCCAGAGCTTTAAGCATCAGCAAGTAACTTCCTTCCAGTGCTGTACATTTAAACCACAGGGGCCATATTCACAGAGTTCACCTATCGGACATTGACAAAAACCTAAAACCTACTGCCATTACCATTTGTCAGTTTGAAAAGCAGCTTCCACAGTCTTGAAACTCCTACAGTGCAGTGTTACAGTGCTAATTATCACAGTAAAACACAAAGCCTTACAGAGAGAGGTGTATAAAAGGTAGAAACAGCAGTAAGTAGGGCAACTATTAAATGTTTTGGTGTTCAGATCAACTGCAAGTGCATTTCTTTGTCACTGTGTTGCCACAGTCTCATGAAATTGTGTCGCACATTTATTTATATTTTCTTTGAAAGGATATTTAACTCATTTTAGAGCTTTCATTATATGTTTAGTGATGCATCTTAAATTCACCAAAAGTTACAAATTAATACCTGTGAAGCGCAATAAATTCCCTAAGCTCCTGTATTTAAAGTATATTTTGTCCTTCCTATTTTTTAACATCTTTTTTTTTAGGGTTTTTTTCTCCTCCTTAAATCTGGCCCTGTGTGAACATACGTTGCAGACTGTACTGGCTTGCTTGATGTTTTTCTTGGGTCATTTTTGAGGTGCAATACAAAAAAATGTCATCGGTCACTGTTAATCTCAAAAACAGACTGTCTGACCTGTAAAATGGCTTTGTACTCTTTATACATAAGTGTACATGATAAATAATTCAAGTTCATCAGTTCTTGTCTTTTTTTTTATTTAACCCCTTGTTACTTGGACAACATACAAGGAAGCAGGGTAAAGACTGTTCGTATCAAACGATATGTTTTCTCTGAATATACTGTATGCAGCAAAGAATACCAAGGGAAAGGTTTGAAATGTGTTAAAATCTTGCCAAACCAAACATGCCTGGCAGATCTCGTGTTGTTTGGAAGATGAATGTGTCTTAGATTGTCGCACTCCAACCAGAGTGTGTTTACATTCACGTGGTTGCTTTGCAGATACTCAGGTCCCTTGTTTGAGTTTAAAGAACAGCTCAATTACAATTCTTTGGAGAAGCTCTTACTAAATTGTTGATATACATATTTAAGGGTATTTATAATCCTAGAGATTTGCAATCAAGATTCCCACAAGCTGAAGAGTTGCCTGGAGCAGCAGTGAATGTAAACATACCAACTTTTATCCACTAAGCTTCACTACACGTTTTAATTTCCAAATCTAAGAAAGATGTCGGGTTAAGTATTATTGGTCGTTCCAGCAGCGCATCAGTAGCTTTATGTGCCACTTGTATGATTCATTAAGAAGGTTAATTGTAATAATTTAACACATCAACAGTGGCACATTTAAAGCTCAAGTGTGGAGGATACATGGACATTTTGAATTTGAGTCTGCTTTTTACAACACATTGTGGGGGAAGAAATATTTGGAAGTACTACCTCAGGTAGCAAAATTAAAAACAAACTGCATATCAACAAGCAATGCTAGCAGGGAGTGCAGAAAGTGTTGATTTTGTAATGGTGCTTGCAACTCTGTAAAGGGGTACCAGGGGTCAAGCCTATTCTCTGTAATGTGGGACGAATTTAATCCAATGACAGGCTAAAATTTAAAATGTCAGTACATGTATTAAATGAATGCCTGCAATGTGAGGACTTGTGGTAGTGAACTGTTACATTTAGGGTGGCGGATGATGCAAGGAAACACTCTATGGAAATATTGGTTTTATGTGTGAGCCGCTGTAATAAAAAGACTGTAAGGTATTTGTGTACTCTTTGTCTGAATAAACAGATGCTGGGTAAATTTTAAACAGTAGTTAATGCATGTCAATTTTCCAGTAATTATTGCTTAATAAATGCAATAAGACATGGTTTAAACTTAATAACTTTTAATTTTCAAAACGTCAAAGTTGTTCTTCAAATCTTTCCTCAAAGAAAGAAACTCTAGCCTTTAGGCTGAGGTGGCAGCAAAAAGAAGAGGTCTAGAAATGTCCTCTGGTTTTAGTCTTGGTCTTATTTTGGAGAATTTCTGATGACTTATGAGCCGGAAACATTTCTGAGAGGTCTAAACTTACAAGTATTTATTGACCATGTGTTCCACATTTTTGTGGTAAGTTTGACAACCTTATTTGTATGTTGTAATTTGACCCTGTGGTTTTGTAAACACTACAACATCAGTTCCCTTGATAAGACATTAGAGTGGTGGCATATCTCGGATCAAAGTTCAGTGAATTTGGATTTATATAGCACCAGTTCATTACACATGTCCTCTCAACGCAATTCACATACCTCAAATTTCTTTTTAGGAAAACCCAACAAAACCAAAGCTCCCTTTGGACTCCCCTTGAACAATACTAGGAAACAGTGGGAAGTTAAAAAAAAAAGTCAGTCTTTTTATTTGTCAATACTGCGATATGTACAGGACATAGAGGATTGAAATTACTATACTCTTCAAACCCTTGGTGCAGATAACAGACATTAGGTAAATAAAGACATTAAGTAAATAAAATTCTATGAAACAAAACAAGAGCATTCAAAAAATACAAATAAGTAACACTGTAAGGCACATAGCAGATTGGGAATTACAATTTTGTGCAAATATAAGTGGTAAGAAGTGGTTAAAAAAAATTGCCTAAGAGAAAAGTTTTAAAAATACGAAGGCGAAATGCCTCCAAACCCAAACTGTGAACTGGTTCCATGGCAGAGGTCTCTAAAAGCTGCAGTCTCTGCCTCGTATATACTTTTGGTTTTGGAATCTATGAACCAAAAGTAAACCTGCAGTCTAGAAGTAAAGTGTTCCTTTTGGTAATATGGATGAAGTTCCATTTTTAATCAACTTGCATTTTTGATTTTTCTATTGGTTTAAAATAAGATGTCTCATGGGAGTTGCATCTATGTTGTAGTTACAGCTACATCACTGGTGGCATACTTATATTTACCTCCGCCAAGCGCGAAGCGGAGGTTATGTTTTTGCCGGCATTTGTCTGTTTGTTAGCAAGATAACTTGAAAAATTATGAACGGATTTTGATGAAATTTTCAGGAAATGTTGATAATGGGCCAAGGAACAGGTGATTAAATTTTACATAACAATTTAAAGTTGTTAGCTTAAAGTGTGTTCAACTCTGAGCCACACTTTAAGCTAATGAATTTATATTGCTAATTTACTTAAGCAAACTTTCAACTGTTTATCCATACGGTCAGCTAACAAAAACAAATCTTCTGTAAAAAAAACAAAGGTGTTTTTTCTGTAAAAAACAAAAACAAAAAAACAAACAAACAAAAACATTTGATCATGATTAAAAGTTAAAATTGATAGTTCAGATAAACAGTTGAATAAATTAGCAATTTGAAACTGTTAGCCAAAAGTGTTGCTAGGAGTTAAACTGTTAGCCACACTTTTTTTCTGGCACTTTTGCTGCCAGATTTCAGATCATCTCTTTTGTCTCTCCTGTCTCGCTCTAATTTTGAACTACATGTTACCCTGACCTCTGAATCATTTAGAAGTAAACGCTACAGTTTGTGAACAGTTCATGGAGCACTCACAGGGGGCATGCGATAAATATTTTTCACTGCCACTTACAAAAGTGTTTCACAAGCTGTATTGCAGGCTGAAAAATAAAATATAAACCAATTCTCTTTGGGAAGTTTTTGTTTTTTATTTGTGAAAAAAAGAACACTGTAAGCTAGCTAGCTATTGTTAGCCACACTTTTAACTAAACGTTCCAGTATTGCTAACAGTTAAAATTGTCAGCTAATAGTATTGAAAAACAGTTGAGACTGTTTTCTAATATGAATAAACAATTTGAAATTGTTAACTAAAAGTGTAGCAAACCGTTGAAATACAGAATCAGCTTGCTGAAGTTGAGAATAAACAGTTGGGAATCTTTAGCTTAAAGTATGTTGAAAATAAAATTGTAATTTAAACTGTTTGCTCAACAGCTAAAATAACTAAACTATGGATGCTATGGAACAAACTATGGAGTAACTGGAACTTGTTAGCAGATCAGTTTAAAACTAAAATAGCTATCATGAATAGCATACTAATGATCCAATTGAACAGATCAAAACATTGAGTTAAACTGGATGAACAATTATTTGAAGAATTTCTACATTTATGTAAATAAGGTCTCTTTTTAAAAGACTAAATATGAACACATTTAATTCTTGAGGAAAAAAAACTACAAAAGTTGGTAACCAAGGCAAGGGAATTGCAGGGAATTTGAGCTGTCTCTCTAGGTCGACCTTCAACTGCCTGTCCCGTGCTGCGAGCACCCCCCGGGTTGGTTCAGGCGCTGGTGTGGCTTCTCCCTGGCTTTTACAAAGGCTATGTTCTTCCTTACTGGTTGCTGGTGTCTACTGTCAGAGATCCCAGTGCTGATGACCTCTGCAATAACCTTCAGCACTTGGTCAAGGCGCCAGCAGTAGCGCCCATCTCCCATTGCTCTTGGACAACAGCTCAAGATGTGCTCAAGATAAAATATAAACCAATTCTCTGCCTTTGCCGAGTATATAGTTTAATATAAAGTGGCCTTATTTCTAAACATCTTTTTCCTAAGTCATTAAATCTTTTTGACAAGAGACACATATATATTTAAGGTTATTTATTGGTATTTTTAATTAAAGCGTGCCTCAGCCCGGGCCATTGTGGAGGCAAAAACTCGGGTCTGGGGCGAGTTCGGGGAGGCCATGGAGGACCATCGGTCGGCCCCGAGGAAATTCTGGCAAACCGTCTGGCACCTCAGGAGGGGGAAGCAGTTCTTCACCAACACTGCTTACAGTGGAGGTGAGGAGCTGTTGACCTTAACTGGGGATGTCGTCGGGCTGTGGAAGGAATACTTCGTGGATCTCCTCAATCCCACCGTTACATCTTCCACTGAGGAAGCAGAGGCTGAGTTCTCAGAGGCGGACTCGCACATCACCTAAGCTCAAGTCACCGAGGTGGTGGCAAAGCTCCTCGGTGGCAGGGCACCGGTGATGCATGAGATTCGCCCTGAGTATCTCAAGTCTCTGGATGTGCAGGGACTGTCGTGGTTGACACGTCTCTGTAACATCCCGTGGCGGTCAGGGACAGTGCCTCTGGACTGGCAGACCCGGGTGGTGGTCCCTCTTTTCAAGAAGGGGGACCGGAGGATGTGTTCCAGCTACAGGGGGATCACACTCCTCGGCCTCCCTGGGAAAATCTATTCCAGGGTACAGGAGAGGAGGATCCGACTGATAGTCGAACCTCGGATTCAGGAGAAACAATGCAGTTTTCGTCCCGGTCGCGGAACAATGGACCAGCTCTATACTCTCCATCGGGTGCTCGAGGGTTCACGGGAGTTCGCTCAACCAGTCCACATGTGCTTTGTGGATTTGGATAAGGTGTTCAACCGTGTCCCTCGTGGTATCCTGTGGGGGGTGCTCCGGGAGTATGTGGTCCGGGGCCCTTTGCTAAGGGCAGTCCGGTCCCTGTACGACCGGAGCAGGAGCTTGGTTCGCATTGCCGGCAGTAAGTCAGACCTGTTCCCAGTGCACGTTGGACCCCGGCAAGACTGTCCTTGGTCACCGGTTCTGTTCATAATGTTTATGGACAGAATTTGTAGGTGGGGGTCCGTTTTGGGGACCACAGGACCTCGTCTCTGCTTTTTGCAGATGATGTGGTCCTGTTGGCTTCATCAAGCCTGGACCTTCAGCGTGCACTGGGGCGGTGTGAGCCGAGTGTGAAGCGACTGGCACGAGGATTAGCACCTCCAAATCCGAGGCCATGGTACTCGCCCGGAAATAGTGGGTTAGGATTAGTGTCGGGTTATTGGGGAATGGCTACGGAAGCGGAGCCATGGGACGCAATAACGGAGTAACGCAATAACGGGGTAACGCAATAACGGAGTAACGCAATAACGGAGTAACGCAATAACGGAGTAACGCAGTAGCGTAGCGGGAACGTAGCGTAGCGGGAACGTAGCATAGCCGGAACCTCCCACTGTCTTCTTCAAAGAAGAAGACAGTGGGGGGTTTTGACACACACACACACACACACACACACACACACACACACACACACACACACAGACACAGACACACAGAGAGAGAGAGAGAGAGAGAGAGAGAGAGAGAGGGAGATGTTGTCCAGCTCTACTTCTTGGACTTCTTCACAATCTTGTCCAGGGGCCGTCTTTCCTTATCAGGAATGATGTTCGTCCACAGTTTCAAGAAGTCCCGGTGGAGGGCCAGTTCCTGCAGGACAGTGAGCGCAGGGTGCCTCACTTCTGGTGCAGCATCCAATGATAACGTGGACACAGCAGTGACGAAGCGTTCAGTGAACTCTTTTGCTGCTGTGAAGATGTTATCCACCCCAAGACTGTCAGCTACCTGGTGCAGGTGTTGTGCAGCGCTCCCTCTAACTGCAATACAGCGATGGCTAAGTAAAGGACAAAGAAAGGGGATTAATAAGACATAAAAATCAAGTGACAGTTTTTTACTACATGTCATCGCTATGTACTTTTTGATAAAATTAATTCTCTCCACTTACCTTAGCCCTGTGTTTAACAGAGCAGTTACCGTCCGACTGTGACTGCAGTTTTCAATCATGGAGTCCAAGGCCAGATTGACCTGCTGATGCACAAACTTGTTTGTTGTTTGTGCCAGTTTCAGCAGCAGGGATCGGCCTGTTATCTCCACTTCTGGGTCCAGCGCCTTTTGAAGGTGAACGTACAGCTCATCCAAGGAGTTTATAGCTGCACACGCTACTGCCGAGCGTAGGTTGTGAACCTGTATAGTAAGAATGAACATCATCAGTGAACCATGTAACGTGCACTAAAAGACATATGATATTAAATAATAAGTGCATTAAACTATATGACAAAAAGGAAATTGTGTACAATACCTCCTCGGCGAGGACCACACAAACTTCATGGAGTTTGATCTTGCTCAGGGTGGTCGAGTGGTGCTGCGCCAGAGCTTGGATGATTTTCAAGCCGTCCATTTTCTTTTTCCTGTTTGATTACATGAGAATAATACATTAATCACATTGAACATGACTTCAGGAACAACATAAATGTTAAATTAAATGTAAGGTATAATGAAGTGAGTCAGTGTCTTACCAATCATCTGAAGAGAGCAGCGTAAAAAAGAGGGACAGGCTCTCCCCAGGGCTGTCCAGTGGCTGGTGCTCCACTTTAACCCTCTCCTTGTCCTTTCCATTGGCCATTTTCTTGCCTGCTCCCCTGACAGGCTGTGCAGGCCTCAGGACTCTCCCAGGTCGAGGTCCTGTTTTTTTTAATGGGGGACCTGCTGGAGGTTTCGGTGCCAGTGGCTTTAATACGGTCCCCTTGGCTCCCACCGGAGGTTTCGGTGCCAGTGGCTTTAGAACTGTCCCCTGGGCTCCCACCGGAGGCTTTGGTGCCATTCGCACCTGGAAGGGTCCTCTTGGAAGGGTCCTCTTGGCAGCCACTGGGGGTTGAGGTGCAGGGACAGGTGAGTACTGATAGCTCTCCACTCTTTCTATTAGAGCTGTCAGTTGTTGTGATGCTGTCTGGACCATCTCCTTGTCTGTTGAGATTAAACAAAATACAATTACTTCAATTACTCCTGTACTTTGTGTGAAAATGTAAATGTGGTGATGATCTATGTTTAAAAAAGGAACCCTTTAAAAAGTGTATTCTTAAAGTCTGAAGTTTCAAATAAAAACATTCCGTGTTGTTTGACTCCAACATACACTTAAAAACCAAAACAACAGGAGTTCCAAATTCAACAGTATGTCTTCATATTGACTTACCTGCACCTGTGACTTTGCTAGATAACACGGGCAGACGAGAAACTCTTCTCCTGGACAGCAGAACTGGTCCAGTAGGAGGAGGAGATGGTGAGACTGGTGACAGCTCAACAGGGCTCTTAATCAGAGGAATATTCCTCAGCTCTCTGGGTGTATGTGTGTCTACAGAGCTGAGGCTAGATCCAGAACTGATGGAAGCTGTTGGGCTTTCATTGCTGTCATCAGTCAACTTGGCCGTGTCACATGTAAGCACGGCCATTTGGCTGCCAAGATGCACGTGCCTCCAGAACAAGTCTTCTTGTCTTTTCAACCCTTCAGCACTCCTTGGGTTTCTCCTGATGTTCTCCACATCCAGTTTTTCCAAAAGGTGGCTGGTCCTCTGCCTTCGCACAGATAATGTATTTTCTCTGGGAGTTGCAGGTGGTTGAGGTGAAGGCAGGGTGGCATCCTGAATAGAGCATCTCAGTCTGTCCAGCACAGCATCATTTCAGGTCTGCTGTGATGCCCACAGCCTTTCTGCACGTTCACTTAATGCAGCCCTTCTGGTCCTCTCAGCTTTCTCAGTGTCTTTGATCCTTTGCTCCATTGAGGCGTGAGCTGAGTTCTGCCGTTTAATTTTCTGTGGATAGAGAGAAAATAAAATAATCAAGCAAATATGAGGACTTTTCTGTATTCGTCATGTTTCTAGAGGACTGATCTCTGAATGCACCTACACTCAGCAAAATGAATGTTCTTAAACGTTATTACCTGTAATGTACTGTTATTTTACAGACTGTCCTTGTTTTGTTAAATCACAGAAAATATCTTATAGTGTTCTTGTGTAGCGTGTAGCAACGACAACACCAAGTTAAACCATAGCCAATGAAACGAAGGAGAAGTTAAGTTGATCATTTACTTCTCCATATTACATGCTGAGGTGAAAACTGTAAATAAACAGTACAAAAACCACAAATATGTGTCTTTCAAACACAATACACAAGTACAAAATATACATTAAATTTCCTTTAACTGTCTTAACTGACCGTTGACAGTTATCAGAGAAACAGATACTGTTGCTATGGTACAATTACCGTTACATTTGCATTCATTACTAAACATAAAAAACCGAAACTAACAAGTAAGTAAATTTTTAAACTTACGGCATTGCTTCTACGATGCTTCGGTGGAAAGATGCAGCTGGAGATGTCCGCAAATCTGCCGTTTCTCCGGCAAAACGCACCAACGTCTAAACTGAAAGCAGCGAACGGCCAACTGAAAGTAACGTCATCGCATAGACGCAACGCATAAATAAACAATGTTTAACAGAAATAAACAACCCAGAACAGTTAAACAATAGTCAAACAAACACTTTTAAAGATGTAATTTAAGATATATTTAAAGAAATGTCTAAGAGACATTACATATCTAGTACAGTCTTGGGAAAATGATATATTTACATGTTGGCTGAATGAATAAATCAATCAATAAATTTCACGTCTAAATAAATGAATAAACAAATTCCATGTCAGACATCTGTATTTCTACAAAAAGTAACCGGTTCTTTTACAGTGAGTACCATAAAAATACACAGTTTCGGTGTGTTTAAATTACCTAAAAGCTACAGCTACTACTTACATTATTTGCAATTTCTTTTATACTTTTAACAATTTCTAAACATTGCAGTATTCCACTGTTTTGGCTATCTTGGAGAAGAAACTTGTGGACTTGCATTCTCAAGCCCCTCACCCTGACATGACCCATAAAAGTGGATTCTTAACCCTCCAATTGCCCTACGGCTGTGAGGACAAGACTTAAGGTCCTCATAACCAGTGAAATGCATATACAACTATTCTCTTTCTATTCTCTTTTTGATGCATGATGTATTTTTGGGTTTTGAAAGTTGTTGTTGTTTTTCGCTAAAAGTGTGTATAATTAATATTGGCTAAAATTGGCTAATAGTGTGCATAATTGGGTAAAAATGTGTATAATTAAGACTTAAATAATATCCCATTTCAATAAGGTTAAATCAACACAATGAAACAGGTGGTGTCTACAGTGGATTCCAGTATATGTATTAAAAAAATATTAATTCATTATTAAAATTATGGTTTAGTTTGTTCACTCTCTTATCTATAGGATGTCTGTATATTGATATTGATTTGGAGCATTTGACTTCAAAGTCTGTTGCTTCCACTTCTGGGATCTGCCAGTAACTGTTCAGATCAAGGTTCTTTATATACACTGAATAAAAATATAGGTGTAGCATGTACTAGTACATCTCAAAACATTAAAACATAACAGGTAAGCTGAAAAATACATCTTTTTTGTTTTATTTGTGATGATTATGGCTTATTCTATAGATTTCTTTTTTTTTTTTAAACACCAAGTATCTCAAATCATTACAATATTTCCTAAGATCAATCAAAAATGGATATTCAGCACAGGAAAATCCTTGTGAAAACGTTTGAAAAGTATGTTAATTTATACACTCAATACTTGGAATACTGCAGAGATGACTTATGTTATCATGACTGTATAACCCTGGGTTTTGTCTAAACGGGCTACTTGCTCTTAAAACTAATGAGCTGCTGCTGTTCTTGCACCCTTCAGGATTTACAACCAGCGTTGGATACCATTGGTTAACTAGAAAAGCACTCAGAGTGCAGACCTCCGCCAAGCAGCTCATGTCCACCCATTAGGGTTGGTCCGAATGATGAATATCCCAATATTCAGCTCGTGCGGGGGGTGGGGTGGTGGGCGGTGTAGGGTGGGGTGTGAGGCGCTAAAATGTATAATTTGAGCCGCTGCGATGGATGTTGGGTCCAATTAATGATGAATATACTTGTTCCTTGTCCCATTATCAACATTTCCTGAAAATTTCATCAAAATCCATTCATAACTTTTCAAGTTATCTTGCTAACAAACAAACAGACAGACAGACAAACGCAGGCGAAAACATAACCTCCGCTTCGCGCTTTGCGCTTGGCAGAGGTAATAATTAGGTGTTACATGACACCTTACTTCTGGGAGGCGAACTAGTTGTAGAGGAATGGTGGAAGTAAATGTCTTCATATTTCACCAGCTTTTATTTTAACCACAAAAAATGTTTTTTCATCATTTCGGACTTTTATGTCTTGACGGTGAAGTAAGAAGACCAAGCAAACATTCTTCAAATATTCTAACAGCACATTATTTTAGCTTGACAGCCATCCATCCATTATCTGTACGCTGCTTAATCCTCTGGAGGGTCGCGGGGGGACTCTTGCCTATCCCAGCCAACTTAGGGCGAAGGCAGGGGACACCCTGGACAGGTCGCCAGTCTATCACAGGGCTACACATAGACAGACAACCAAGCACACTCACATTCACACCTACGGACAATTTAGAATTACCAATTAACCTCAGCATGTTTTTGGATTGTGGGAGGAAGCCAGAGTACCTGGTGAAAACCCGGGAGAACATGCAAACTCCACACATAAAGATCCCAGGCGTCCTAACCGGGACGCGAACCGAGGATCTTCTAGCTGTGAGACGGCGGTGCTAACCACTGCGCCACCGTGCAGCCCAGCTTGATAGCCATGTCCCAAAATATGTTGTCACTTGTCAGGTGAACTTGTAGATGTTTTACTTTTAGACATTCCTATTTTGCACACACACACCTCTGGTACAAATGAGCCTTAAAAACTCTGTATCTACAAAATGTCAGCTTGCAATCGACTTTAAGGCATTTGGCTCAATGATGTTTGCAAAGAAGTACATGACCCCTCGAAGTCTCAACCGAATTGCCACAGAAATGACAAGAAAGCATTTCCTTACCAAACGTTGGGTGCAGTTAGCTAGCTAATGCTCAACGACAACCTAATAGATGGTGGTAGACAGAACTCACTCTGTCAACTTGTAAGATAGGCCACAAAAAGTTTACTACTTAAATAAGGAGTCAAGTTTTAGCAAGCGTAAAACTGCAGAAAAGATAGCTATAGTTAAGCTAACTGTAAAGTTAGGTAGCTAATAACCAGGTACACTTAATGTACCTTTGACATACTGTTATTACAAACCCAAACAAACCTTCAAAAATGCTTTGACTCAGACAGACCTGAACAATTTCTGTCGACATTCTTCCTCAGAGAAGAAATGTCTTTACTCAGCCAGCACTCAGGACGCTGAGCTTCAGTGCAGTTCCACACAGGCAGAAAAGGTGCCGGTGTCAGTGATTGTCTGTTTCCATTGAACAAGTCTCTCTCGTCTCGCTCTCATTTTGAACTAACGGTTACCCTGAACTCTGAATCATTTGGAAGTAAACGCTACAGTTTGTGATCAGTTGGTGGAGCACTCACAGGGGGCATGCGATAAATATTTTTCACTACCACTTACAAAAGTGTTTCACAAGCTGTATTGCAGGCTGAAAAATAAAATATAAACCAATTCTCTTTGGGAAGTTTTTTTTATTTCTGAAAAAAAGAACACTGTAAGCTAGCTAGCTATTGTTAGCCACACTTTTAACTAAACGTTCCAGTATTGCTAACAGTTAAAATTGTCAGCTAATAGTATTGAAAAACAGTTGAGACTGTT
>OMNN01084174.1:0-26553 GCA_900302755.1 Chromis chromis | reverse complement strand
CAGCCTAACCCCCCTCCACCACTGCCCTCCCCCATTAAAAAAAACCTTTGTGAAACTTTCCCCCGGCAGAGGAAAGAGAGGCAGAGTGAGCGCAGAGGAGAGGCAGTCAGGATCCAATTTAGAGGGGAGACGGAGGAGGAAAAAAGCAAGTCAGACAGTGAGGAACAGGGAGAAAGCAGAAGGCTGAGGTGACAGAGAGCATTTGTGTGCAGGATAGTCATGGCTTTGCAGTGTTGGGCAACTCTTCTCCTGGCTGGATTAGATTTAAAGAAGGCGTAGCAGCAGCAGCATCACTCGTGTCCATCACCATGCCATCCGTCTCCCTCAGCCTGCCCACAGCTCTGGCTGGACCTGCACGCACCTGGGTCTGCCTGTCCTGCATGTTCTGGGTGAGACTACTTTTTCAGCCAGAGTTTAATATACAGAGACAGAAGTTTGTGCATAACCTGCAAATCTAATGTCTTATAAACCTTAATTGCACGATATCTGTCCCAGTAGAATGATGTAAGTTAGTGTGTTGGGTGACATGGACAAATTCAGCTTGATGACGCAATAGCTAACAGATTTTTAGTATGAGGGTGGCTGCTGGCTTATTAAAGGGCCGATACTTCACATCATTTGGAAACGCTGATCAAGTCAAGCTGGTCAGGGAATCTATTGGGTGGTCTGCTTGTCGGGGGTTGGGTGGAGGGTTGGGACCCTGGCTGTGGGGGGCCTTGGCACGGCGACACATTTGAATGAGGGAGATATTATGAGTGTGAATGGGAGGGTGAGTGAACATGAGACAAAACTGTGTGTCGTCTTCCCTCTTCAGAAACCTGTTTTACATTGTCTCCGCAGATCCACGTGCGCACCACAAAACTCATCTGCTCTGACACTGACTTGAATTAAATGCGTCTGCTGCTCTCTTCCCTTCGGTCTCTTTCTCACCCTTTCCCACTCTCTCTCTGTCCCGCTCCCTTTCGCTCTAGGTGGTTGGGACACACAGCTATTTTTTGCTTTCTCTTGTATAATTCAATCTGCCGCGCATTCCCGCTCACAGTGAGGGGTTGTTTGTGCACTTGTGTGCCCTCTAAGCACTGATGTGGTCGGTGAGGAACTGTGTTTGTGTGTGCATGTCCACGGGGAAATGTGCTGTGACTATGGTTTGGACATTTGTCTTAAAACACTGTGAGTGCTTTTCCTAATTTGTGCTGATATGAAAGAACATTCCTGTCTCGAATATACAACATTGCATGCAGCTCTCCACTTTTTTCAGCTGAATAGAGGATGAAAGAGGAGAGCAGCTGAATAGACCATTGAGATCCATCCTTCCCCATTCTGCAGTGGTCCTTTGGGACATGACTGCACACCACTGGCAGAGCTGGAGTTCTTGGCGAAGAGACTGGATAATCTTACAGAGCTCTTCATCAGTTAATTACCATTCTTTCTTTTGAGGAGCGGGAGGCGAGGTGAAAGGGGGGTCGTAAAAGAATCTCAAAGCCCCCCAGCTAAGCTCTGGGTCACTGATTGACTGCGTCAGAGCACTGTATGACAAAGCGAGCTCACTTAAGGGGGCGGGGTTCAATCTGAGCCCCTGTGTTAATAGCAAATCTTTGTTTGGTGCTAAAACAGCCTTAATTTGGGCACACCTTAATCCAACATACTGGGGTTAGGATAAAGTGGACTTTATACTCCTTCTGTACTGCTGGTTTTCATATAGCTTTAGAAACCTCATCATCCTGTGCCTTTCCAATATTGGATAAAGAGGCGTCTGTGCCCAGTGTACCAGTGTAGTGTGAATTAATGCATCATACATGTGTGATAAAATTGGCACAGCATCTTCTCAGCTTTAAAGGCTTGCATTGCTAGCATGCTACAGCTGATGGATAACAAGTAGTGCCTTGCCAGTACTCTCCAGGTGGAGCTCGCAGTCTAGAATTTTCATTCAGGGAGGGCAAATATGTAGACTACTGGCAGAAATTATTTAACTCTCAGTCCGAACGGAGGAGATTTAATACTGAACCAAATGCCACACACCATACAGTACAGCCCATCCCTTAGGGTTAACACTAGTCTGATTCACTCTCATCACCTTTTACTATCTGCATGGTATTGTCAAAATCCAACAACCTCTGAGCAGCAAGCTACATGTTGGAAAAGATTTGAACCGTGTAATAAAGCAGGCCTGCTTGGTTTGTAGATTTGTAGACATCCCTGTATGCAAATGTTCCATGTCCATAATTGCCAACTACACTTTTTTTTCAAGGGCACCATTGCTGCATCCAGGATGATTTGGATTAACAAATAACCAGTGCCACAATTAAGTGTAAAAACTGTAAATTGCTCTGAAGGTACTTCTTCTGTCTGATGATATTTTGCTGGTCTGCACAGTGGACTTATTGTAGACATACTCCTCGGGCAGCTGGGAAAGTGAGTACAGCTGCAAAAGCTGTTATGAAAAGACTGGGCTATAGAGAGAGGGAGAATGAGCAAGTGAGAGTGAGTGAGTAAGTACAGATTCAGGAAACAGACCATCTTCATGGACTAGACAAGCCTGGCCTCAAATAGGGAGGGCTTCCTCTTGTCAGAGCAGGATGGTCCTGGATAAAGGGATATTTTTTCCAGCATGGACGCAGAAAGAAAGTGGTTAGGGAAGTATCGGAAATGGCAGAAACAACTTGAAGGACAGAGGAAATGAAGAGAAGATGCTCCGGGGCAAAAACAGAGGGCAAAGTAAGAACGGATGGCTCAAGAGGCCTTGAAAGTAGACCTTCAGAAGAGTGCTGCCCGTCCACCAGACACTATGAATAATTGATGAATGCCAAAAAGGTTTTTAGGGATATTTTATCAGGTTTCTCTGAGAGGACCATAAAACCAATCAAATGCCCTCTACCAGCCCACAGCTTAGAGAGCGTTTAAAGGTGATGCATAATCCTGTTAACAGCAGCTTCTTAACAACCCCATCTTATTGTGGCTTTCCCACATAATAGGTGTAATTAATGAGTGCCAGGCTATTACAAAGGTGTTGGTAGCAGTGGTCAGGTGCCTCTGATCTAACAAGTTGCTGCTGAACAATACACAGCCTCAAGACTGCTGCCTCACAGTACAAATATTGACCTTTGGCTAAACCGTCAGTGTTGTCAGGGTTCAAAGAGCTCCTCGGGATGATCGATATCCATTAACGTACTTTCAGTCCATCTAGGTTCAGAGTTGGGTCTCAAAAGGATCGCTCTGGGAAATGGTGTCATCTGAGGAATGTTAGGTCAGTGGTCTTCAGTTGTCTTGACTTGAAAATAGACAAACCCCAAACCTGTTGCTGCTGTTTCAACCTGACTTGGATCTGCCTCTGAAAGCACTGTGCATGTCACACACACAGGAGGTCTTAACTCAGATTATAAATGGCTTATTTCTACCTGCCATCTGCTTATTTTTGCCCCTTTTCTTCACACTCCCTGCACTCATCTCTTGTTTCCACCCTCCTTTTTTCCCTCTCTCTTTCTGTTGCTAGTTTGATCCTAGTTCCTGAGATTACCTCTGATTTGAGGAAAGCCTTCCACATGTTGGGGCCCCTTTGAAATACGGCAACATTTCTGTAATTGTAACATCTGGGTTTACATCGCCCCAATGTTTTCCCCACTATAATGGATTTGCCATGCAGTTACTTCCTGGGTTTGGTGCTCACTCACTTGTTGCCATCCTGCGGTATTTTACAACAAGATTTGCGCTATTTTCATCTTTGTGTGGCTCTTCGCGTGTGTTCTCTTGTCGGTGGCTTAGTTGAAAAATCTTGAACAACAAAAAGGGAAGTTGAACCCTTGCTCGGTTGATTTATGAGAGTTGTTGAGCTTTGTGTAATACCCCCACCCACCCCTTTCGTTCCTGAAGAGACCCCCAGCCTTGTGCATGCTTCACTGGTCACATTGGCCTTAAACCTCCCATGATCTTCTAGTTGTCCCTGAAGGGAGTTTTGGAATTCAGAAATTTGACTGTGTTTCACTTTTCCCATTTGCTCTGCCTGATCCAGGGATATTGATGTGTAGACTGCAGTAAAGTCAGTTTATCCACATTTTTATTGGTGGTATAAGTTCCACGTAACTCCTACTTTAGCTCAGGTGAAATAAATCTAATAGTATAGAGTGGATTCATGGTATGTACTGATGTTGCTTAAAAACACAGCCAATGTATGATTTGCACAGTTTTTCCCCCCCAGATACCTACTGCAATTTATTTGTATCATCTCATTATCTAATAGACATCAAACCTTTATGTCTTAATCAGTGCAGTATTTATTAATGTGTCTGAAGGGCTTCATCCTGCTTGGCCTTACAGAAAATATAGCACTTGTCCTCTGGTTGGATCGCCTGTCATGTCCATCACAGACTTTATGTCAGAGGTGGGGCATAACAATCCATCCATCAAGATTCCACATAGATCATGGTTGTTTTTTGATGTATTTTTATAAAACCTCTGCTAAGCCTTAGCATACATAACACTTTTACTTTTTCACAACTACCCACGTTAACATTTGCCAGCAAATGCTTTGTGATGATTTTGGTGATCCCAAGATTTTCTCTGAGGCTATTCTAAGGTCAAAATGACCTTTGACCAAATGAACTGGAACCTTTGACTTGTTTCATGTATTTTATGTTCCGTTTATGTGGCTTGTTAAAGTAGACTTTGTCTTGTTACTTGTGACATTATGTAAATTTAGTGTTTATACCCTTAACTGAACATCCCTGTTAAAAACTTGTTTGGCAACATGTTTTATACTTTTGGTCAGCCTCTCTGGGTTCACTGCCGTGCTTAAATTTGTTCTTGACGGACTGCCGAATGAACAAAGACAGGGTAATAAATTAATATGGGCGACCATACTCAAGGAAATGCCTTAGACTCTCGAGGACAAGGAGGGTCAAAGGTTAACATTTCAGAGGAGGAACAACGGTAGGGACTGGCCGCAGACTTGGCTCTGGGGTCTGAGGAGGTGTTTGAACCTGGTAACAATTAAGACTGAACAGCAACAGGAAGCTTATTGTGGGGCCTGGGCCCTCTCAACACTGGGGGTGCAACACTGCAAAACTGTTCCCCCCCAATTGTATTATGCCGTTGCAAGTGATGTTAGTGATTCAGCAATAGAAATGGAGCTTTAATCATATGATCAGGCAGGAACATGAAGTGATCTATTGCCACCATTTTACTGTTGATCAGCTGAGGATCACCTTCCCTCTGTATTCTTGGACCTGCATTCATATAGTGGCCTATTTTAGTCCTCACCCCATCATTTAACAATACACTGTTATGTAAGCCACTGCTACAGCCAACTGTTTGCTGCTAATCGCTGTTAAATTTATTGGATATTATCACTGATCCATGAATTATAGTGTTGTCAGCTTATATTTACACTGTATTCTGTGTCAATGGCGGTTAGACCACATTTGCAAGGATGTAACTCTTTAGGCATGTTTTGAAAACTGGTCCATTACTTGCAGATAGAGAGCTTAGTAAGAAGTAGGAAGAAGCTGATTTAGAGAAACATGTCTTAAGAGCCTTTAAAGGTGTATCTTGTTTATCAACCCCACATTTAGCACTGAAAGCCACCTTATATGGATGTGTTTCACATCTTAAGTGTGCAGCAGAGCCTTAACAAGTCAAAACAGTCCTTACATGTACATGGAGACTCACATTTTTGAGCGTCTTCACTGCCAGAGCAGAACTTAGCAGCCAAGTTAAACTTCTGTAAAATATATTTTTACAAGACATGTTTTACACAGCAACAAAGCACAAACACTGATAACAGCCAGGAAACATGTCACTTTATTAAATCTGATGCCAGAACTTGAGTATGTATGGATGTGTGTGAGAGAAAGTGAGAGCTCTGACATCATGATGAAGCCCTCTGCACAGATTAAGGGTAAGAGCTTGGTGCTTTCTCCTTAACACCACTATTTATTTCTTCACTTTGCCTGCAGTACACTCTGGATGGTTTAAGGAGATGGAGATCTGTCTTGGCACGATTAGTCCAGTTCATCAGTCAAGAGCCCTCCACCGAAGAGAGCCAGAGAACTTGTTAATGCCACGATAACCTCTAACTCTGGATGTGATCTGAGACCTCCTGTGGTTCCATATGCATTCAAGTGTGAGGCCAAACAACGCTCATTGGAAGTGGCGCTGACAGCATCCCGCTGTGCTGCCTGTGCATTTATCCAAAGGGGAGGGGGGACTTGCAGTTTTATTAATTTTCCTAATTTATACCCAGTAAAAGTTAACTTAGTTTACAGTGTTGTCTGTACCACAAGTAATTAGTTGCATTTATTTAAAGGTTTTTTATTTGATGTGTTTTAGGCAACATCCAGGACAGATTTTTCCCTAGTTGGTAAGAACAGAAAAGGCACTCTTCAGGAAATCACAAGATCTAATCATAAGGATGAAATCCCCCCAAAACATGTCATCCCCATCCGTCCCGGATAACATTCAGGGGTTATGGTTTAAGTTTCATCTGTCTCGTCCAAGAGTATGTGCCGCTGCCAATCCAGAGCGATACGCAGCACATGCAGTTTCCCTCGGCAAGTAGCTCTTCTGATGAATTTGGCTGTCTTTGATTAAACCCTGTTTTATCCTGCTGAACCACAACTTTTGGCAGGGCCTCTCCTTTTCATTCGGAGCCATCTATGTTCCACATGTATCATTTATTTTCATAGGCTGCTATATCACAATAGTGTGAGAGAAAGTTCAGAGCTTTGTTTTCTTTAAACTGTGAGCTTATCTCCGATGATTTTGAGATTTTCTCTTAAAACAAATGAAACAGAAGTTTTATGACTTGCTCAATATGGATTTGTTGGAAGATGTCAAAACACATACCTGAATCCGGGCCAGGAAATGATAATGTACTTGTGTTACAACAGTAATGAAGAATTTATTTTATGGTTGCTGCACAAGTCACCGTGCAAACAAAAAGAGAAGGTATACAGCAGTGAAGAAGTAGGACGCATTGAGAATACACAAAGCTGGATCAACAGAATAAAGCTCAATGTGTTTCCTGTTGTACATGTTTAAGGATGTTATCTGCTCCATATTGTGTTCCGTGAATCCAGTTCTTTGTCTTTATCATTTAGGAATGTGGCAACACAAGACTTTTGTGTGTGTCTTGTGTTTTGTGTTTTCTGGAGATGAGATGTAGAGGCCAAGTATTCCTGGATACGTTCTAGTACAAAACAAATCACAAAATCACAGAGGAATTTTTACAAGGAGAATGTAGTTTGTTTTGGCGCTACACTTGTTTCATTTACTTAACACACTTGCCTGCGGGTGCTTCAGCTAATAAAGTCAACTCGTGAACCCACGTGGACAATCTTTGTGTTTTTGTGGGGTTAATCCACAAAAAGTTACAGCTCTTTTGTATATTCTGAAAATAAATGCATTCATTTTATTGTGTACGCATATTTAATCTTCGTAAACTGGAACATATAACATTGATATTTTCATTTAATACTGTCGGGCCATTGTGTTTGTGTGTGCTGGTTTTCTGGGAGTGACTTGAGAAATTAGTGGTGGAGAATTAGCAGGACAAAATAATATACCCAATGTTGGGCAAGCTAGTTGCTAAGTGTAGTTAGCTAAACTAGCAGTGCTGCTCTACCCCTGGAGAAATGTAGCAAACTAGGCTACACCAATATGACAAAAATTGTTTACTGTATCAGAAAGTATTTTATAAAATTATTGTTTAATGTGATTCATTTGCTGCCTACACACAGGAATAAACATAGCTACTAGCTAGCTGTTAGCCGTTGAGAAGCTTTTTGCTGGTGTTTGCAGACTAATGTTGCCTTCGAATGGAACATAGAGGTAACATCAGCCATGAGTCCTGAGAACTCCCCTGGTCACCAACAGCAACATTACCATTACTGTTGGTGTCTAGAAGTCGCTGAGGCTAACCATTTAGCAAGCTAACGAGAAGGTAACGTAATGTAGTAGATGCAAAGGCATATTGAAAAGATGAGGCCATTGAAAATATTAATATATTTTTTAAGACATTATAAAATGACGAAGAAAACTCTATATGACTAAAATTATATTAAGTTACAATCCAATGAAAAATCTACTTTCATGGCCGTCTGGCATTTCTGAAACATTTAGCAAACTCATGGACTTGGGGTTTTCAGAAAATTTTAATTTATGGTTTAACCACTTAAAGAGGCCAGCATTAGAAAAACATGTCCACTAAAATCTGAATTTTCTCAAAAAACCTGTGTCTGAAAATGCACCAGTCACCAATTAGAGCCAAGCAATGCCAAAATGCTTATATAGTATGTAGTAGTTTTGGTATTTTATTATACCACTGCTTTGTTTTGATCTACACTAAGTTTTTAGGAACTTATTTAGCAAAAAGGCAAGTGTGTTGGTGGGAGAGTTGACCATCTCCATTGCCCCCGGTAGAAAAAAAATCCCTCCCCGTCATTCCCTTTACTACTCAGAAAGCTGAATGAGTACCAAATCGTGACAACTTGGACAAGATGACCAGTGTGTGTTACTCTAATGCTGATGGTCTGTGAAAAAGAGGGGATTTTTTCCCTCTTCACTTCTGGATGACTGAGTAATTTCCTCCCTGGGATCCACCTCACTGAGATGAAATGCATGTAGAAAGTGGAGTCAGAGGGAGTTGGGGGGGAGGAGGCAGGAGGGGAGGAAGGAGAGACTGGAATGCCTGGGGTGCATTTTTTCCCCCCTAAATGAAAAGCAGGTGACTGTTCATTGTAAGACCATTTGGTTAGTGGGAACCGGAGGGCGGAAGAAAAGGGAGGAAGGAAAGGTTGAAAAAAACAAAACAAGCTCTCTTCTTTCTGGTATTTAACTGTGAATTGTTGCTCGTTGCACTTGTTCTGTAGTAGGCTGCTCACAATTAGGGGATTCACTGACGCTTCCTTCTCCGACTGGTGAATGTAGGCCTATTGTAACATGCCATTCAGGATAAGTCTGTTAATTGGAGCCAGGCTTATTCTTGGTTGAGTCACTTTTATTTGCTCTCAGTTTCTCTTTAAGAGTTAATCAAAAAGTCACTTCAGAACTGAATGGATTGGCTATCTGGAAATATTTCACTCCAAGAATTTTCCCAGACATTAATGCACCAGTAAGCTGCTCAGTAGTAGGACATCTAAAAGTTTCTATTGTCAATCCATGAAAATATTAACTACATTGTTTGGTGTAATAGAAAATGAAACCTCTGGTATGCTTGCAGCTTAGGGTTGTGAGTGTTTTTCTGCCTGGCTGAAGCTGAAAGACAATCATTTGTTGAGGTTGAATAAACGACAAACAGTGATTAGATTTGTACACATCATTGGTAGTTGATATCTGATGTGGAGGAAGTCAAGGGCTTGACAGAAATATGAAGATCGAGTGAAAATAGTAGTGTTTGTGTTTGTCTAAAGAAGAAAAGCCTCTGAGTCGTGTCTTTGTTGTTGAAGCTTGTTTCTCACGCTCATAACTTTTTATTCTTCATAACCTATGCTTACGTTATTGCATGGACAATGATGAATGTCCTGTTTTTATTTGAATGCATTAGGACTGCAGCTAATGATTTTGTTTTCAGTTATGAAAACAAGCCAGAATTTATAATATTCCATAGCCAAAACTGTGCTCAGCTCAGAAAGACAGAAACCAACAATAAGAAGGATATTTTTCATTTGAGAGACTGGAACCTGTAAGTCTTTGGTGTTTTTGGTTAAATAATGAAGAAAACAGTGAACTGATGATCAAAATAGATGGAGTAATTGTCCAGCTGTACTTGCATTTTGCTCACAGATGGTGGTTCATTGTCTGATTTCGTACCTGTGGTGTGTGTTGATGCTGTCTTCAGTTATACCGTATGTAACAGTGGTGCAGCCAGCCAGTCATTATGGGGGTGAGTTTTCCTCTAGTATCCCCATGTATGCTTTGTTTCACCAGCCTAGGGATGATAGGAAATTCCCCTGACAGTACAGTCACTGTTTTAAAGCTTAAACAACAGGAGAAACACAGGTGGTATTAATAACATAACGATGGCTCGATTCCTTTATGCGTTCCAGTAAGGCATGACGGTGAAAGAGCATGCACAGTTGCCGGATCTCTCCCAAATGGAATGCAGCCATCATTAATACACCTGTGCTTTTGCTACTATGGCATGTTAAAATGTCTGCAATGAAAAAGGTCCCTTGAGTCTACTATGTTCATTAGTCTTTTTTTTGGGTAACAAAAACCTGTCTCAGATTCCACCTTCCCAATGTGAAGCTTGGGACTGCCACTGACAAAAAAAGGCATTTAAAGACCTGACTTTGAACTGTGGAAAACTATTTTTCACTACTTTCTTGCAGGTAATATTGGAATATTAATAGGGAATGACAATACGCATTAGTGGGACATACAGAAAGAACAGTAATATAAACCTGCATACCTCACAAGTCTATTGTCTGCATTTCTTTCATCCTGAAAATATTTATAAGACGTCCTTGTCTTCTGCTGCCAATTATTCAGGTTTCATTCTTCATTCTTTTGCATGTGCAAAAGTTTGCTCTACTTAAAAGCTCAGTTTCCCAGACATTGATTAAGCCTAGTCCTAATTTGAAAACTTTTCTCAGTAGAGATCTTTGAATTTTTCTTCAAGTCTAGGACTAGGCTTAATCCGTGTCTGGGAAACTAATATGTCAAGGTTAATCAACTCGTTAGGCCTTCATGGATTCATTCAGGCTTGTAAGGCAGGTTAAGAATTGTCATTAGCAATTATCAGCTTAATATAGGGCTGCAACTTGCAATTTCCACTGAAAATTGTATTCAGAAATGGTAGTTTCTGGAACTGTGGAAGTTGAGAGAAGATTTGGAAAACTAATAAAACTTTCAGCTAAAACTGCAGATCTGTTGGACAGAGGAAAAACTCCTCCATATGACTGCAAAGGTAACTGCAGGAAGGCATCCATGTGACATCATCGCAAAAGTCTCAAGTATGGAAAGCAACATTTGGATACGCCAGTCATTTCAGAAATAGGTGCTGTGGGAAGATGAAGTTAAAATGAAGGTCTTTTGTCACAGTCACCAAAGAAGTGTGTAACCTGCACAGAGGTGGGAAAATGTTTGCATACAACTGTTTATTATGATTATGATCACTGCATGTAACATTAGCATTCTTTATGGGTAGTTTACAGGTACCATTAGGATCAGTTTACAGGTAGCATTAGCATGTTTTAGCATTAGAAACCTCAGTATTAGTTTACATGTATCAATAGCATCCTTCACCATCACTTTGCAGGTAGTATTAGCATCCTTTAGCTTTGGGTTATGTGCATCATTAGCATCCCTCAGCATCACTTTGAAGGTAGCATTAGTATCTAGTAGTGATGCTGTTTACTTCTCAGTCACAGCACCTGTTGCTCTGAGTTCTCACCTGAAGTTTCTGGATCTATATGATATATGATCACTGATATTGGCAAGGCTTGAATGAATCCTCCAGTGACCTCATTTAACCCCACTGTTACCGTAACACCTCATTCTGATTGGTTGTCTTACATTTTAAGTGCCACTTACACGGCAGTCAGAAAGATTTATTGGACTGACATTTTACGTACGCTGTGAAACAGTCAGTGACATTCATAGTCCGATTTAACAGGAATATAAAGCTTCCAGGAGAACAATCTTTTCCTGATTATGTACAACATTTCAGTTTTATGAGTAAACAGTGTAGAAGTCAATACCTCAGTGACTCTGATCATATTTTATTTTGACTTTGAATCTTGTTCATAAAAGTGTCATATGCTCCTGTTCTTCCACCTCTGCTGCCTATCCGTTTGCTATGTAATAAAGCAGAGGTGTTTTGACAAAGCTGCTCCTCTAACAGGATCATGCATCATCAAATGAAGCACACCGATCACAACATGGATTTTACTGCTTTGCTTTTACCTCGAAGTGACAACATCTCTGCTTCTTCCCCACCAACCACCAGGGCAAAAGTGTTTGAATTCTTTATAGTCACATGATGACATAGGGGGAGATGGAAAGAAGATAGAGGTGGAGGAGGAGAGTGGAGGGATTGGGAGGTGGATTCACAGGAGAAGAAGATGAGGATCTGACTTCTATCTGGTGCTGGGCTGGGTGTGGAGGAATAACAAGGCAGAGTGAAGCGGAAAGAGGTCAGACAGTGGGGAACAGGAGATGGGTCAAAGGTCAGCTATCGTTTGCTAGCTCCTGTGAAGCTGAGGAAGATGAAGAATGGCTGCTTTGTTAAAAGAGAACATGCTCTGTGGGAAGATGGTTGGAACAAACAGGGGAAGAATGTCTTGTGAAGTCTCTAACTAATACTGTTTGAAGTTTAGAATTTTACTTTTGCTTGCACACTCGTTGAGTCAGTGAGTGTCACACACATCCAAACAGATGGAGACATGCAGTGATCACCCCAGTGCGTCTTGTTAAAATGTCCATCCATGCATATGGTGTCCCATATGAGAGATGGAGGCGCACTAACTGGCTGATTAACCCAGATGACTGGAGAGGTCCCATTTAGTCTTCTGGCTCCAGCAGGAAGAACAATAGAGTCTGATTGGTGGGGGGTGATGATAGGGCGCTGTCCTGTGTATATGTGTGTGTATATGCTGTTCATTGACTCCATCCAGACTGTCGGAAATCACTGTGACGCAGAAGTGGGAGGACTGACTGCTTGTGTTTGTCTGTCTCGTATATTAGTGGTTGCTTGCTGTCAGACATTATCTCTCTATCTTACACTGCAGTTTTCACTTTACTCTCCCATTTGTAACCTGTGAGAGAGCTCCGATCATTTTTAATCAATATATATCATTCATTCATTCATTCATTCATTCATTCATTCATTCATTCATTCATTCATTCATTCATTCATTCATTCATACATTCATTCATTCATGTTTTTCACTGATCAGGATGGATTGGGTGTGTAGGGCCATGCTCCCAGCCGGTGGTGTGCTTATCATCACTAATTAAAGGATGAAAAGTGTAAAGTACCGTGGCCTTTGATGACAGTCCCCAGGCTTTTCTTGTTTATTTGCCAACACCATGAGGTTATATCCTCAGGTTGACCATTAATGCTGTTGGCCCCTTCCCTTTTTCTCCACCAGGTCAAAATTTTTAACATTGAAAAGATGTTGTAATTCAAGTTTTTTACCTTGTTACCATGTCTCTGTGATGTTTTTTTATATAATGGAAGACACATCATGAGTGAAATGAGCAGTCAATGTCATGGATGAGCATTTTGACCCTTGAACCTGCACTTAACTGATGACAGTCTCAAAAACACAGATTCAGACTCCCAACGTTTCATATGTAACAAACCTGAGGAATCAGTCCTTTCAACTTGCATTGTGGAACGTTCTATGTCATTATGCTTCTTTAGAATCAGTTTCCAGGTTGAACATGTATGGCTGAGTTGTTCCAATATTACAGCTTACAATTGTATAGCATAGAATAGTGAGCTGGTGTGCTGGAGCTGTGGGGACATAATGGATCTGCGTATTCTAGAGGTGGCTACAGTGTTGTCATGTTCACTCTATCAACCGAAAAGATACATTCAGCATAGTGAAATATCTTTCTAGAGTTGATGTAAGTAGTGTGAAAAATGCCTTGTTTGTAGAGGTTAATATATATATAATAAATATCTATGGTATGTAGAGCCACCATTTTTTCCCAGTATTGATATCACTGTAGGCACTTGGAAAAACGTTATGCATGTTGATTCTAAAGTTGATTCTTTTGCAAAACAGATAATCACTGAAATTCAACTTTTTCTTTGTTATGATTTATGGCGTTATGACGGTGTCACACTGCACAGAAGATATTTTTTGAGTTCTCTCTTTAAGGACTTAGAAGAGAAAGATTTCTAAAAATTAGATGTAACATTTAGATGTTTTTGTACTCCATGTGCAGTAAACACATTTAAATCAAATATGTCATGAACTGCCACTAGTTCTCTTACAATTTTTATCACATTGGCCTTTCATTTTATTTTGTATTGCATGTGTGATCATCATATGTTTACTGGCTTCTGTTGCCCTCTTGCTTAACTGTGTATTGTACTGCTTTTTGAAAACATATATCCTCTTGTAAGATATTAAAGATCTGACCAACAGTTCGGGCTGCATGATATTGACAAAACTGGCTCAGTGATATTTAGTTATTTTGTGATATATATTGGATAATAAATAAACTGCTTCGCCTGTTGTTATACAAACTTGACGTTTCTCATCGAGGCCCAAAGCAGCAAATGCTTCTCTCATCCCAGCTGTGATGTTCTCATTTGTATGATCATCCAGGAAAAACGCAGTTTGTAAACAGCGACTTTTCAGTTGTTATTCCTCATTAATGAAGTGGACAATAAGACTTATGTAGGGCTTTGTTGTGTAGCTGGACCACAAGTCTGCTGAAGCTCCAGAATATTCCACAGCTCTGTTGTTACTTGTAATGTACATTTTCCAGAAAAAATGTGTCATGGTGTTACATATCACTTGTCAAGTGACTGAATCATGTTTTAAAACTGTCTTTAGTAACTGTGTTAATAAGGTCATTATGTCTTTTAAGAGGTGAAAAGTTGTCACTTCAGTGATTTCTCTCCATTTGGAACCTTGCTGTAACATTGGCAAAGGAATCCGAAGTAGTTCTTTTGCTTTGGATGGCTTTCAGATCTGGCTTTGCACTCATCATACATAGCTTTGTGGTGCTGGTTTAAGAAACATAACAAATGAGTCACTTTGTCTCAAAAACAGGTACACTTCCAACATAGTACCTATTTTTGTTTAGTGTGATCATTTCTGTAGCTGAAATATTTTCATCAAACTGATGTTGCATTTCATTTTTGCAATCAGATCTCTCTTCTCTCATTTTGCTGTGCACATGGAGAGCCTCCATGTAAACTCTGTGATTTGTGAATCATTTCTAAATCAGAATAAATGACACACAAACAAACATCTCTTGTAGATTAGTCATGGAAATTGAGAACTGTGCAAGTTTTCTTTTTGTGTCAAGCTCCAAAAAATAAAAAATAAATGTAGCTTGATGTGTTGTTGCACAAGACATACATAGAAATAATTAAGAGTAATTAAAGGCTGCTATAACGCTGACAGAGTTATACAAATGGGAAAACATACAAACAATTAAATGGGAAAAAAAAACAACAGAAAAAAACAAATGCATCACAAAATGAGTTGGTGACCGCTCTATGAACATAAATGTCATCTAAGATGCCCCTCTGGAAGGTTCAAGCACAATGCAAGGTGGCTTAAGAGGGGCATCTATTGGAGGTGGTCTACCATTTATTCAAGAGGGGCTTCCATATTTTCATAAAAGCATTTTCTCTGTTAGCCAATTTGTATCATAATCTCTGCAAAATATTCCTCAATTCTTTGAGCCATTGTTGGAACCTACTTCCAATTTCCAGATTTGTAAGATAAGGCGTTTAGCCAACAATGTGCATAAGGAGATTGCTTGGCCTAAATATTTATCAATGCATGGGTTTGAGTCTACTGAACCGAAGATAGCAAGAAGTGGGTGTGGGGTAATAGTTTTGTTGAATGCCTTTGATGCATAATCAAACACAAGGGTCCAGAAGGAGGCTAATTTAGGGCAGGACCAAAACTGGTGAGCAAGTGTTCCAGTGGATTTATATTTATCGCATAGCGGGGAAGTGTTAGGGTATATGGCATTGATTCTTGCTTTGGCGTAGTGTAGTCTGTGTACCACTTTGAATTGTATCAAGGTGTGTCTGGCGTTATCGGAGCTGAGGTGTATGTTAGAAAGAGTTCTCTCCCATATCTCTGCTGAGATTGCAACATTCAGTTCAAGTTCCCATTTGGTTTTGAGTTTGTTGTCAGACAATTTTACATGGGATAGTAAAACATGATAAAAGAAAGACAGTTTTACATTTTAATAAATCTATTGTTTTAATGCGAGAAGATGAAAATGTGTAATATACGTTGTCATTGTTTCTCTGTGTTGTTTCGTCATGGCTCCGTTAATTGAATTGAGCCCCTTGGAGGCCGTGTGTCAGAGGTGTGCGTACACAGACAAACATGGTTCCATGTGCGTATGAGGTCATGCATTAAGTGCTGAAAGTGAATGCTGGCGTAATCAGAGGTGAAATCAGTGTGTGTAAATACGTAGATGTCTGCATGAGTCACACGTCCGAAGCGGTCGAGGGAATAGTTTTGAGTTCTGAACTTAAGGAGAAAAACAGCCTCTTGGTTACCTTATTCAGCTGGAATGTCTGTCGCCATGCAAGAGTCTGGAAGGGTTTATCTCCATACTATAACATTACCTAACACATGCTGAAGCTGCTCAGTGTAAACAGTTTGATTCTGAAACACTATATCCATTACAAGATAAACTCTGCTATCTGAAATGTGAAACTCTGCATGTGACAAATAATTTACAGGCGCCTTTAAAAAATATTTCCTTGGACAATGGCGACGATAACAATGTGATTTATTTCTTAAGTTTCATTTTTATATAATATTTTAGAGGAAGAAGCTTTTGTCCAAAACGTGGTTGTTTGTGTTTCTGGTGGGATCCTGTGTGATATTAGCTCTTTTACCTGTATGCTTGTCTGGTTGTTTTCCTGCCTGTTACTGCTTTGGCAGATTAAACTGATATCCAGCTCCTGTGTTCCTGTAAACCTCAAGAAATTCACCTATGATATCCCTGATTTGTGGCTCTGCTTAGCGTTTTAAACTGTTTGAAACCAGTTTCACCTCCAGCTCTTGCAAGTTTACTTAAAAAGTGTGTGATGGGTAATCAGTGTTCATCAGAAACATGTAAGCATGTAGACAGATGCACATCAAGCTTTCCACTCTACTCTATGCTACTAAATGCCATTTTAACTGGGGCAGGTTAAGCATTAAAGCTACACTATGCAAACTTTTATGTAAATGTTCTGTTGTGCCTTTTAGCTTCATTTACTGTTTAGGTTTTCTAGTCTGCTCTCATCAGTCTCATTTCTATACGTTACAAGCAGCTGTTTTCAGCACAAACAAGCCCTGATAAAGCCACTCTATGCTACCTGCTCAGCACAAGATGGCAATGAAAGTGCTGTATTTTGCATCAAAAGAGACGGGGATTTCCCTCAGCTCACAGAGGGAGCTAAAAGAAGACAGAATCTGGACCCTTGAAAGTTGCTCTGTGTCAGCTTGATGTTTTGTCATGTTCCACGTTTCATATTTAAAAGATGGAATTATATCAATGCTGTGTTTTAGCTTGTTCTGCTGCTCACGAGATTCTCCAAAAATCAGTTATTGCAGCTTTGAATTGTGAGCGAGCCTCTCTGAGCATACCTTGATGGGACAAACATAACATAGTGTCTACATAGAAAGCGTAGTGCAAGCAGCACATTAAGCAGAACAGCAGCAAATGCTCCCTCTAGGTGTCTACATAAGTACTGAGGTACAGAGTTGAGTGTAGGTCAACCACATTTTAAAAGAGCTCAGATCCACATATTCTAGCTATCTGTGTACAATGGAGAAAAATAGACTTGAAGCCTGAAAATACACTTTGGGTCATGGTTAAGTGTTTATGGTGTGAGTTTATCTCCTGGCAACATAGACGGACACCTCAAAAACATGTCTGAAAGCCTTTCTTTTTAGACAGGGTTTGAGTTTAAATGTTGTGTTGGTGTTACGGTTTAAGGCTTAGGCAGGCTAATTAACCACCTGCTTTGAAGGTTCCTAGAATTCTTGTGAATTAGGAATTTGGCCAAAATGCCCCAGATAATTAGGAGGGCCTCTGTAACCAGTAATAGAAGGGGCCAAGCCAAACACACTGGTACAATGTTTCCATCATGGACCGTCAGTGTTACAAATACAGATGAAGACTCCTTGCATGCATAAATCAGCAGTGGAGGGTAGAAGATGCTAGTTGGAGACCTTTCTCTTCTCTTAAGCCTTAAAGCAGTGGGAAAAAGCCTAAACATAGGGTGGGATGTGTGACTGATTGTTGGGCATGTGTGTATGAATGTGCGTGTGTGCACACTAATGTAGGAGTGTGTTCGTCTGTGTGTGTGTACGTATTTGGACATTTTTATGCACGAGAGTGCCTGCTTTGCCCATGTGTGCTAATGAGTGCTAGGCAGGAGATTATGCGTGCGTCTCTAAGGGAACGGCAGTCTGTTCCCAGGAGCTGCAGGGCCTGAGCAGAGGGGGGTATGTGTACACCCTGACCCCAGCTTTCGGGGGTCCCGGTTGCCTGTCTGAAACCATTTCCTTCCTTTGTGGCCCATTTGAGAGCCCGAAGTGTGATGCGAATGTGAAGGACAGGAGCCATTTGCATGGTGCAACATGCTGAAACAGAAAATAATCCATGTGGGCTACATCCCCTGTGAACGCACTTGCAGGGCTGCCTTTAATTCTTCAGTTCTGCGCTCCCCACCCCCATAGCTCTCCTCATCACCCCTGTCTCCCCAATCGACTCCCCATATACCCCAGCCAAACAATAAACAAACTCTGAGAGCGCCGGGTGCATTGCTAATGATCGGAAACAATTAAGGGCTCACAAAGGGGAGCGTCCTGCTATATTGCTCTGCTCCGTATTTACATAGTGTTTCGAGGTCAAATGACTGGAGCACAGATTTCTGCTGAGGGCAAGAGGACTGAAATAGACGGGCATGTTGAGGAGATCTTTCTTTTGTTTGGCTTTGTGAAGAAGGACGTGTTGGACTACTGGTCGCTCTAATGATACTGGGAATTAAACCCTTAGAGTGAAAAGAATTTCAGCCTGAGTATCCCAATGCACATCATACCCCTTGAACTTCATTTCACCCAGTGTAGAAATAAGAGAATGAAAAATGTGTAAACAACACAAGTGGCATACCAGTGAATGACTGGACCAACCACCCCCCCCCCTTTCTCAGCGGCCATCCGACTGGTTAAGCCGTGGTGTGAATGGGTCGAGGCTGGGAGAGTGTGAGGAGGGCTCAGGAGTGGTCAAAGAGGCCGCTGAATAGAGTGTTGGATTGAGACATTCTGCCTGTTTAGCACACAAGTGTGGAGATGTGTGTGTGAGAGAGGCAGAGCGGAAGAAAAAGCTTATTTGAATCTCTACAGATTTTGTGTATTAAAATCCTTGGAAAGGTTATGATGTGAAAGAAGAGTGCTGTCTGTACGGTCACAGGCTGCATCTGGGATGGATAGGAAAACTTGATTTGCTGTTGGAGCCTTAAGATACTGGTGCCCACTTTTCCTGAATACAGTTTCAAGTCCTTTCTTGAGTTATTTCTTATGCTTTATCTCTACATTTGACCTCATGCAGCCATCACCTATCTGGTAATGTGATGGCATTTAATTCACACAATCAGCTTACTTTTACAATTTACTTTTTGGACTCTTTTTAAACCCTCTGGAGTTGCCTGGGATGGCTTGATTAGTGGAGAGGCTAAAATGCATCCACAGTGGCACAACATTGCTTATTGCTATGGCGACATGGGCTGATTAAAATGCTACACCCCATGTTGCAGAAGTAATTTGATTTGGAATCTGGAAAATGTGTTTCAGGCATAAATCATCAGACAGAAAACACAAGTACAGAACAGAATGTGGTTTGTAATATCTACCTTTATTCCTATAATATGTACATTTATTTCTCTTACCTATTATTATCATGCTTTATATGTTTGATCTTTTCTTGTCTACCAAAAATTACCACACAGATTTCTTTTTATGATTTAGTCGTTTCTTTTTTCTTTGCATCATAAGCCACAAAAACTCCACTAAAAGCTCACTGCTCATTCACATCCTTTCTCAGATATCTTTGTGGTAATTGCATCCCAAACAGATGACTTCACTGCAGCCCAAAACGACTTTTCCTGTGGGCCTAATGACTGTTTTGGATTATGTGGTTTGAGAGTAGACATTTGACAAAAGCGATTTTTAAAAGGGGTGTTCCTCTAACACCTGCCTGCGGCGGGGTCCTGTTCCTTCTGCTGTCACTGTCGACTCCTTTTAAGTCGACTGTTGATTCCTAAACGGTCTGGAGGTGAAACCAGAGCAGCCTGTGAGCACTGCCTCATTCCAGAGGCGTCAATTTTCACATAATCTGGTGTCATTTTGACACAATAGAGAAATATTTTAATTACTGTAACCGTCCACTTTGAAGAAACAGAGTACCCTTAAACCCGCTTATCACCCCATTCCAGTTCCCCCAAATCCATATCCAGATTCCGACCCAGCAGGTGCCAGGCTTATTGGCATGGCTGGGCCTTGGATAACACTAAGCATGGATGCCAGGCAGGGACCTCCACCCCTCCTCAGTAAAGCCCCCTTGCCAACATGGCGCGTCCTGCACAGCCACGGTCATTATTTCAGCCTAAATAGATTAGGCTAATCATGTTATGTAGTGGTAAGGCGTAGCCGGGAGATGGAATGAAGGGCCGGCTGTCCTGCTGTTGCCATGTGGCTCTGAAAAACAAACACTGAACTGTCACATAGAGCCTGATAAACAGCAGAGGTGATATCAGTGTGTTTCTAAATCTTCAAAACCACCAATCTTATGAGTGTGTAATCTATGATAATACTCTATACATTACTCACAGCACCGTCCTATTTCAGTCACAATTTAAAGGCTTCTTTTGACAAGAATGAAATGATAATGAACATCATCTTCTTGCAAAACATTCTTTTGTTGTAGCTGACATTTCCTCCAGTGTCACCCTGAGGTTGACAGGTTTTTAGAGTCTTTCAAAGAATGGATTACCATGACATTCATTCTCAGACATCCATGGTGCCCAGCTTGTCCTATCATGGGATATCACTTTTTATTCATTCAGTACTTCAGTTTATTACCAAATACCTGAAAAACTAAAAGCATTCCCATCATCCATACTTTGTGTTAAATGCTAATCAAACAAAGATCATTGGGAGCATGTTAATGTCCTGACATGAGAATTTAGCGCTGCGTTGCCTCAGTGTCTCTAGACTCTAAGCTTTGTTTTAAAGAAACGTCCTCATTTTGTCTCAAATCCAATAGAGTTGTTTGGGATCTTCCAAACGTTTTTCTTTAAATAAGGCTTTGAGGTAAAATGTGTCTGTGTAATGTACCAGTCAGGGTAATCTAATGAAGGACCCTATGCTGCTGCATTATTAACATGAGGGATCCAGTGTTTGTGGAGCTTGAGACCTATCAGGAGCTAATAGTCGGGATATCTGTGTCTCTGTGCAGCAATTTAGACAGTTCTTTTTATCTGTATTCATGCTAGCACCCAGCTTTATGGGAGTGCATTACTGATTGCTAATTGCTGGGGAGCCCCTTTAAAGAGAATGTACTGCTTGGAGTGGATGTCATGTGATGGTTAGATGGTGAAGCAGGAAATCCAGTCAGAGTTGTAGATATGGCTGAACGATTTGATGAAAATCTGTAATTGAGATATTAGGATGTGATTTGTGATGTAAGCCAAGCCTCAGTTTAATATTCATTATCTGGAAGGTTTAAGAGTTGATTGAGCATTACCACGTGAGACATCATTAAAAGTGTGACTTTACACAAGACAGATGGTGTGAATTGGTAAGACTAATTTGGAAATTACACAGCGGTTTAAGATACTGTCATGAAGGATTTTACAATTGCTGTGATGATCACCAGGTCGACTGTAGGAGCAAAATTACAAAGTAATCTAGAATCTGATCCAGGTTCAGCTATATTGCTGAATGATGGATGTATTTTTCCCCGGAGCCTCCTGTTTTGGCATCTCTTTTCCACAAAGTGCTGATGTCTGTCTAAACACAGCTGCAGTCACTAATATGGATCCTATCAAGCTCAGAAACCTGCCTGTTCTGTATTTCCTATGATGCAGTTTAGTAGTGTGTTTTGTTCACCACTACCGGTCTGGTAAATATCTGTGCATCTTGACCTCCATGCCTCCATGTCATGCAGCTATTTTGTTATATTTTAATTGTTCCCAAGCCCAGATGATGTTCCTATCAAGACTGTTAAGTTAATGTCACTGTTATAATAGCATACGCGCCAGTCATCCTGTAATCATCTGAAGGTCACACATTGACTAAAATCTGCACTGCCTGGAAATCAAACATCAGAACTAATAGGAGACTTTCTATCTGCTAAGTCACTTCCCTCTGCTAATAGCTGAAGTGAGGACAGTCACATGGGAAGAAAGACGGCATGAAGTAAGCAGAGTCCAAATTCTTGATCTGGTTTATAATTTAGTTCTTTGCTGTGATTGCACACCCTGAGCCGCTTTTCCAACACGTTGCCTTTTAGGAGTGACGAGAAGTAAAAAATGACTGGTTGTAAGGTTACTGTGGTCAGCTGTCTGGGAATTCTGTCAGAGAGGGAACTACTCAGTTTTCTTACCAAGCCTGATAAATCTATGGTCTTCCCATATGAAAATTCCTGTGCAAAGTCCCCCAATATGCCAACCACATGGCCACTTTTAGCCCCGTCCAGCCTGCGCACACACTTAATGGAAGCCTCATGGCTGGACGCCATGCTAACAGGCGCTTCCTGCCTTGAAAACACATCCATTTTCTCTCTTTAATCCTTGTACAGAACATATGTACATTCAAGGCATTTAAGTACTTCAAAGACTTACAGCCATGTACACACAGAAACACAGAAACATATGGAAATTAATCTATATAACTCTAAATAAATCTGTTCTGTATCTCACCAACTTTGACTCCAGTTTTGCTAATTGGTAATTATAGGTTATGTTGAATGCCATTCCACCATTTCTAATGCTGTTGTGGCGTAGTCATTTATGACATAATCACTATCATATAAAAATATGTTAAGGTTGCCTGGATTACAGGGGGATTCATGAGGCCATTCCTCCCAGTGAGCTGAACCTCAAAGCAAAAACTGGGACCAGCTGAGCAAATACACCACATAATGATGTCACATTTCCCCATGGAAGGACATTAGGGGGGAAATGGAAACACGATGCACGTTTCTCATAAAGACTCTGCAGGAAACTTGCTTTTGTGTTTGCTCTCCTGCATTGCTCAGGTTTACGAAGCAGACAGGAAAAGGACTGGGTGGTAGATGGTATACAGTAGAGAATAAACAGCAGGCTTTTAGGGGTGTTGCATAACACACCTGCAAGGAGGGAAATGAGATGACAGGTCAAACGTTGGGAGGGGGAAGGAGGTGGAGGGTGAAAGAAAGGTAAACCGCAGTGTTCTCTGTGTTCTTCTGACAAACGAAGGCACAGGGATGTTAGAGGACTTGTTGGCTTTTTAATGTGGTGTTGTAAGCATAAACAACCATTAATGCTCATGATTAGACTGTTTGACTGTGATGGTCTGGACAAGGGGTTGCTTCTGACATGAGTGTGAGCATTTATATGTGTTTACACTATGTAAGTTTCCTGATGCTGATTGTAGATATTGCATATGGCCTATTTTCTAAAATACACCAGTTAGGAAGGATACCAACATTTCTTTCAGAACACCTGCACTCAGAAATTCCTCTTTGCCAAATGACTCATGCCACCTGGACTCAGTGAAGTCCACAACGTTCTAACACTAACATTCCACCTCTTTTGTCTTGTGTTGTTTTCCTCTCTGCAGCCAGAGGAGTTGGAGGCTCTTCATTCCCATACGTTCCGGGTGAAGACTTTCAAGAAGACCAAGCACTGCAGCGTCTGTAAGCAGACCATCATCCAGGACGGACTCATCTGCCGAGGTCAGTCGTCTGGCCTGAAACTCTATCAGGTCTCACTGTAGCAACTGTGGTGGTCCCAGACCGACAGTCATTTTAATTCAATCTCAGAGTAATCTGGTTTTTGCTGAGCGCCAGTGGTTTAACTTCTCACCTTGCTGACATACCTGAGTATCCAGTGACAGCGCTGCTGACCACCTCAGAGGTGAAACTGGTTTGAAACTTGAGGTGTTTAGAACATGTGCCAACACATTTTCATTTACCCAGTTGTCAAAGTGAGCTGACTGTAGTGAATCACTATTATTATGGACAGAATCAGTAGTTTTTAGCATTCAGTGCTGAACAAGAGCAACGTTGGAAACTCAGCCTTGATGCGCTTTATGTTACTCGCTCATCAAAAAACATTAAAGGACTGTGAAAACCACACAAATCATCCTAATCTGTTAAATAATAGGGAACTAAACTATTAACCTTATGTGCACTGCTTATAAAGGCAAGTTTTGTATTGAAATGAACAGTTCAGTTCAGTACTACTCAACTGAAGCTAGTCAGAATCTCAACATTGCAGTGATGGGTTCACGTACTGATGTTTCTAATGAAGAGCATTTCAAAGGTGATGCGACTGCTGAGCTACTGAACCTGCTTTCACCCTCTTATTAAGATCAGAATCATGGAATCTGTGGATCTCTTCTTTCTGCCCAGACCTTGTGTGTGCTCTGCCTGCAGGTACTGCCCCTGTAGGTCCTCTTTCAAATGCTGTTTTTGGGGGTGAAAATTGTTCCTACTTTAAAGCAGGTATTGAAGTACTGCTGGTCAGGACTCCACGCTGATTAGTTCAACTCGGAGAGAACAACAAGTATAATAGTGTCCTCATCATTAGCAGTCATCTCCTCTTTATCATCACCATCAACATTGTAAAATTCACCACACAGGCTAAAATAACCACCCTCCATTGTTTTATATCCTGTGTGCTCATAGAACTGAAGGTACATCCAGCAACTACAATGTGTTGTTGTTTTGTTGTGCTCTGAGTTAAAGTTGTTGTTGAAGCTGTCAGATTCGACAGCACAATGGAAACAAAGGCTGAAAGGACAGATTAGGGGGCCACTCCTGTTAACATTAGCTCCACCTCACACCTGCCCCAAGTTCATGGGTCTCCTCGGCAGTAGTGTGGCTGGTCGCAGCTGATCCGACTATAAGAATGTTATTAGCTTGAGTTGGGGTGTTGTGATGTTGTGATGATTCTTTTGGCCACATTAATTGTGTAGTAAAAATCTGATATCATGACAACCCTTAATAATCATCACTAGTCATTTGAGGCGTTTAGTGGTCGATTGAGAGAAAGCTCTTCTACACCGAAAAGTCTTATTGACTGTTACATGATATCACAAAGTCTTGACTGTAAAGAAACCCAATAATTCTGCATGAAGATAATCACTTTCTCTAAGTTTATGTGAAGGTTACATTGTGTTGGATTCTGTAGTTTTTTCTTAAAGATGAAAAAGCAATGCAGGGTCAGTAAATGTTGACTGTCAGATGCTTCAGTGCAAAACCCCACATTAGATTGTTTGATACACTCTAATGATTCATGTATTAAACAGTCTTATGTTGTCTCTTTGAGCTGAAGATTTGAAATGTAGCACCTCAGTTAAGTCGCATCCTTCCTATTTTGGTAAGAGACAGTTTTCAGGGTCTGATTTTGATGCTCCATTGGTTTGAAGGTTGACTTTAGGCCTTTGGTTGACTTGGCTGATATCTGTTAATGGATCACTGCATAGAACTGAAACAAACAATGTAATTTAGATTAAGTAGAATGGTAATCAAAACTCTCTTGGGTTACTTACAGCAGGGTTTTACAATAACTGCTGGGACAATATCTGTCTAAACATCCATCAGTGATCTAAAGGAGAGGTGACCAGAGGTTACCTGGGGTCGTCTCTGTGTCGAGGTTCACTCAGCGAAGTGGCAGCAGGGCAGAAGAAGCTCCAGGGAGGGTAAAGGTTAACTGCGTCTCAATTTCCTTAATGGTGTTTACTAAAGAGTCGATGTAGTTGACTGACTGCTGAGTGATTTGCATAGTTTGATCACTGCACTCATCTTTAATCGAACAGAGATGGAAACATTTAAGGATGTCTCTTTGGTGACTGTACTGTGAATATGCTGCGTAACCTCAGCAGGGTCCCAGTGCAGAGCAGGATTTTACGCTTCTATTGTGTTTTAAGCCTACACAGATGCCACTTGCAACATCAAACAATCGCAGGAAAGTAACTGAGATTCTAAACTAGACTTTAATGTGGTCACCATTTTCTGAACAGTTTGGATGCAGTAAACCTTTCCCATCTGGTGCTCCAAGCGAGTTAAAATAAAACTGAAGAATATATGACCTCGGTGAGCTCGGCACATCATGTTGCAGTGGAAATGTCTGTTTTCACACAGATAACGTCAAATGAAACCATGCGGAAATGGCTGGATGTGTGGTTTGGCACTCCATGGGGGAACATTTAGCCTGCAGCTTCCCAAACATGACACAGGACTGGTAGATGTAGCTCAGAAAAAGACCAGCATTTTCTTTTTTTTGAACTTTATTTTATTTCAATCAAGTATTAACACTAACAGTTGAATACAGTCTTGACAGAGGGTTTTACATTCACATTTTCAGATAATTTGTCACTGAGTCCATCTTTGTAAGAACAAGTCCGTTTTCAATTGAAGTTTTGCAGTCAAGTGTTACATTTTGTAGACTTGTTTAAGTCTCTGTGTCTATTCGGTCATAGTTGGAGGAGATGGTTTTCTCCAATTAACAGTGATCATTTTTCTTGCAATCATCAAAAGAATACGGAGAATATATCTATGGTCTTTATCAATAATATTCTCAGGAGGAATTCCTAAAAGAAAGAACATTGGGTCTATAGGTATTTTAACAGATAATATGTTCTC
>OMNN01084170.1:0-20934 GCA_900302755.1 Chromis chromis | reverse complement strand
GTATACATATTCCTCCCCCTCCGCTCAACTCCACATTACCTGCACCTGCAGAAAGCATGAACACAGGTAGATAGATAGATAGATAGATAGATAGATAGATAGATAGATAGATAGATAGATAGATAGATAGATAGATAGATAGATAGATAGATAGATAGTGTAGATGTATAGTATGTGATCATCCCTCCAAGCAAGGTCAAAAAACACATTACTGCTGCAAATGGAATGATGTCCGTTAATTTAAAGTCATTATTTCATATTGCAGTTTAATGTTGACTCATGAGGCCATGAAGTGCTACTCACAGTTAAGTACCAGGTGCAGTCATTCAAAGAGCAGGGCCCACAGATGCCACAACTGTTCCAATTTACACGGTAATATTGATTTTTAAACTTGCAAAGTTACAGATTAATAATTGTTTTGGTCCGTAAAACACACACGTGCAGCCCAGTCAGCATTAATATTCAACAGTGTGCATGTGGAACAAAGAGAATGTGAGGAAATATGTTGCTGTCTGCCCACTAAATTGGCATAACTGCTATAAAAGCTCTGAAATCCACAGTAACATATTACGGATTTAGCTTTAACAGTTGTTAAAAGTAGCTGATTCTGCAATCTGTTTCCAGCTGGTGGGTGGGAGGGGAAAAAAACTCCCTGTAGAAATCACTAAAGTTTCACATTGCAGTAATAACTTGGTGCAGGCACACCTAAGTGATGAAATGTGTAACTGCAAACAACTTAATGTAGCCAGAACAGCACTGCTGAGGTTGTGTGTACAGTATGTTGCCTTTAACTAGACTGAACCCAGATGATGAGCTTCCTTGAGCAGTACATGCCACCAAGTGGACGGAACATGTAACAACACTTTGACTCTTTTCTCACCAAGCAGACCAGAAGGCCTCTGGAGTTAGGCTTAAATTCAGCTATAAAATGAACGTGGTTTGAACAACTGACTGCATGAGCAAATATGACAAGCAGACACCCCTCGACTGCCTCGAGGAGATTCTGATCAAAATCAGTCATACATTTGTCTTTAAATAATCAGGCAGATTGGGATGTTTTCTGTTTGATGAATTCCTAATCTAGCTAAGCTTGCTGATCTGTGTCGGTGGAACTCCTACATAGCAGCCTAATGTTAGCATCACCGCTGGTGACTAACAACTGGCTGAGTGGAGGCAGAGCCAGCACCTCTGCTGATGCAGCTAAACTGAATATCCTCACCACAAAGGAGAAAGCTGCTGCACCTAAACACAGGCTAATGTGACAGTAACATCTTCCTGATTAGAAGTTGCAGCACTGATTGCAAAGTTTTCATCCCAGCTGTTTTGCACCTCCTGCCTCTGAGTGCTACTTCTTATCTGCATCTCTTTGAGTTTAGTGTAGATTTAATTATGGAAAACAAAGAAATACAGTTTAGGATAATTATTTATACATCTTAATCTTACATTAAAGAAAGCAGAACAGCTGCTGCACAGTTTGCCTCGACTTTGAAGAAGCAAACTTCAACTTCTTCTTTTTTATAGCTTTTGATTTCCATGTCACAGTATTTTTTTCATTGGGAACAAGATATGTCTGCATAAGTCCGCTGAGATTTGGCTGCTGCTGTGACAGTCTGAGTCTGCTTTGAACGTGAGCAGAGTTGGGAGCTTGAGTAAACCTGTCATCAGGCAGGTAGAGAGTGACAGTGGGAAAACAACATATTACAGGCCAGCTGAAGCATCTATATTCCTCTCGTGTCAATCACTCACCCGAGGGGGAGGGGTCAAACTGAGAGGGGGAGATGACACCCTTAACCACAGTAACCACACGCACCTGTCACCGGAGCGCACCACGCCTATGAACAGACGCACTGTTTCCTTTGTGCGTGCAGATGTCATTATGCAGAGAGGAACCGAGCTGCACTCACAGGTGCAGGTAGATGGCAAAGTGCACAGAAAAAAAGATAAAACAAAGACATTTCAACACCCTGCAGCTCAACGGCTTTGAAGTGAGTCTTGAAATAGAGCCGCACCCAACGAATCCCAAGATAGCTGCTTTAGGGCGCCAGCACCGAGCAACATCACAAAAATACAGTAAGGTCGTCCTGTCATAAATGTTAGGAGGCACATATATCACTGCAAGGATATAAAATATACAGATTATCCTCAGACATATTGTAAGCCTCCGCTAATGTAACATTTCACTTGCATAAGTCTGGTCTGCATTAAAAACTAAAAAAAGGAGGGAAAACATGTTTTTACCCAAATAAAATGAAGTCTGCGAGACTCGAGTCCTGACAGCGGATGGATTACTTCTATCCTCTCTCCTCATACTTCAATTATGCTCAACAGTCATGGTGCTCAGGGACAGGAGAGATGATATGACTTGCACTTACTCATTCAGATCCACAAGCTGTCAATTTGACTAAGACGGTGTCAGGGACAGCGAGAGTGTTATTTGAATGTGGTGGGAGCTCCGGCATGTCTCCTCTCTCATGCCTCACACTTTAGCAGATAATTACATAATCGTCAAGTGATTCTTCAGCTGCATTGCAAATAGGAAAGCACTGACAAGGGAGGACGCCTGCAAATAAATATGATTATGCTGCTCAGGGGCCGAGAGAAAACACACTGTAAGGGGCTGTCCGGGCTGCCAAGTCACCACTGGATCCTGTAGGCATATTTGCTCTTGTGCCAGGAGCTGACACGCAGAAAAATTGTATGAGAGCACAAATCAATCATCCCCACGAAACACACTTCTGCTTAGATTAGACTGAAACTTTCTTCCGAGCAGCAGCCCTCCCTCTTTCTAACAGAGAATCAGTTGGAATCATGCAATGAGGCCATTGCTGGGGGGTTCTATTTTGAGATGCGTTGAGCTCACAGAAAACCTAAACTGCTAAATAATTGAGGTGACGCCTCTATCACAGCCTCAGCTGAGCCATCACCGTGGCTCATCATGGCCTGACATCATCAGACAGGTCACCCTAGATATGATGTCAGGGCACCGAGGTTCCTGTAAATGAGGGGCAGTTTCATCAGAAAGCATTTGGCAAAATCGAGTCGAGATGCCAGCATGGTCTGAATAAACAAGGCAAATTCACTTCAGAGCACAAACTTTCTCCCTGTTTCTCACTGCATATATTTTCAGTGTAAATATGTGGATTTTTTTTTTTACCTTCCACCATGCTGTCATAGCTGCAGTGTGATGGTTAATAATTCAACATGCACATCTTTTTATATCTCTTTGACTGTGAAACAGAGAGGCCACCTGTTTTTTAAGCTGGCTTATAAAAAACCCAACAGGGTGCTTCCTTTGCGGTATTTAAATGAGATAAACACCCCACTGCAGACAGCATGGCATAAGGACTAGTTTGTAGTGTGACAGGCTGTAATTTTAAGAGTCCCACCAAGCAAGGCAGGCTGGCAGTATAGCTCAGTAGACTACAGTCTGGTGTTTCTGATCTACTGGCACAGCAGAGCACGATCATGGTAGACGCCAATGCAGAAAGCATACACTCATGTGTCGGGGTATGAGTGGGTTGAGATGAACACTAACCGTAAGTCTCCCCCTCCATCGTGGTGGTCCTGATGCTGCTGCAGGCGTCCCTGTCCGGGGATGTCTCTCTCTCGCCGAGCGCCCGCAGCAATCCGGATACCTGCCGTCCCCCCTTTCTCGTCTCTTCTCTTGCCTTCCGCTCACCTCCCAACTTGACAGCGGGCTCCCGGAAACGCAAGCTCGCTTAAATGTGCTACTTTCCCCCCCGCTTGTTGCTGTTTTGTTTTCACCTGTTTCAGATGTGTGTGTCTGCGCCGCCGACACTGGCTGGTCGCCGATATGCAGCCAGAGCAGAGCAGCTGGCCCCGCCCACCACACATGTGACGTCACGCTCCGACTTACCTTTAACTTTGCTGAATGCTGATAAGAGTTCTGCTGTTTACCCAGTAGAGGGCCGATTTTGAACATCACTTAGCTGTAAGCACAAAAGCAGCAATTATAAAAAATATTTTATGTTTGTTTTCAGGTGGGAGAAATTCTACAAATGCACTAGTCACATTTTCTAAGGCTAAACAAATAGCCTACAATAAAATTAAGATATATCAGAAAACTTTTTTTTTTTTTCCTAGTTTACAATTAATTACAAAAAACTGGCTATTATTTATTTTTTGCCACTTGAAGGCAGTAGTCTCAGCTGATTATACCAATACTCAATCTTTTAGCTCCAGTTTTGGTCTCAACCCACTGCTGATGGAAATACCATAAAAAGCTCTTTAAAGGCCCCATATTATACCGTTCTTCAACATGTTAACCAAGCTCCTCTCATATTCCTACTTAGTTTGGGCTCATTTTTCACTGCAATATAAAGTCACGCACCTCCATGGAAACAGCACAACCATGGTGAAAAGTAGAGAGCACTTAATATGCACAACTGGGCTTATCCTGTTGTGACATCACAACAGGTTGCAGACCTGAACAGAGACACATTTTCTGATCTATAGAGAAAAGAAACACAGTGATGGTCTTTTGGTCTCTGGTTTTGTGGATCTCTAGACACACCAGGAAGACACAAAGCAATGAAGTGGATTTTGTGTAATATAAGCCCTTTAATGCATCAGCTAAGAGACATATCTGCCTGCCATCTGGTGCTGCAAATAGAGCTGGTTTCGAGATTTTTCGAGTCCAAAAATGACAATAATAAGGGGATCAGAACAGTAAACTTGTTGGCCGAGGATCAAACGGTTACACAGGCTAAATCTCACCTCATTTTCCTTTCTTTTCACCGCTGAATATCCATGAAAGGCAAAATGCCAAAACGAGCTTTAAAAAAAAGATATAGAAAGAAAAAGAGTTGTTGACTGGACAGCTATAAACAATGAGCTGAAATCTGCTATAAATCTTAGTAAAGCTGCAGATTGGGGTCATTTAAGATTGCACCTCTTACATATCAGTGATGTACATCCATCCATTTTCTATACAATGCTTTACCTTCTGCAGGGCCGCATAGGGGCTGAAGCCTATCCCGGCAGACTTAGGGCAAAGCCAGTGTTCACCCTGGACAGGTCGACAGTCAGGGCCACGCATAGAGACAGACAACCGAGAACACTCACATTCACTCCTACAGACAATTTAGAATCACCAATTAACCTCAGCAGATCTTTGGACTGTGGGAGGAAGCCAGTGCTAAATCAGTAATTTACATTAGGTCATTTGGCTCTCATGGAGTGTCTCCAGAAGGGACTTAAGGGTAAATATTTCAACCCTTACCATTGTAACCTTTTAGTAAAGTAGTTATGTAAATGTAACAGAAACTTGATGCAGCTTAATGGGTCTAACAACAAACACACAAACAATTACCAAATGTGGAATTTGAAGTTGCACTGCTGAAAAGTCTCATTTATGCAATGCTAGCTACTATCTAAATGATTAAACTTCTAAATCATATGATTTAGACATTAGTTTATACATATGAAATAGAAGACAAAAAATACACAATCAGCTCACAAAAGTCACAACTTTATTGCACCTTTTCAGTTAACTATGATGTGGTAAGAGCTACTTTCATTATGAAAGGTCTCTTCCCTGGTCAGAAAAGGTGGTGCAAAATATAGAATCATCAATGCAAACATGTGAACCGTCCATTCACTCCGTTAATGTTCCTTTGTGTCAGTTTGAGAGTCTCGCTCCTATGTGGATTTCCCAGCGGACAAACGCATCCGGTGGAAACTGGACTGCTGTAGCCTCTCTTGTACTGTACACACTACAGTGACATAGGGAAGGTCTTGCATGAAAATGGACAACTCTCTTATACACAAATGAACAAACACATTTGCAGGTAAATTCTCAAGTTAACAACCACCAACTAATCTGAGTATTAGTAGCACATTAAAGATCTGTGTCTTTTCTTCTTTAAATTATATATTTATAACATTAAATCCTATACTTTTTATAGCCAATTCAAGGCAACATCTCTAGAATGAAAAGAAATGCATGGGCAAATCTTTACAGCATTGGAGGGAAACACAGGTAGCACAAGATGGACTGTACAGTCTTCTACACTGGCAAAGCATTTTGTTATAACGTTAGTTTCTCTATGCATCTGTGCCCAGATTGGTGCAAGATGATCCCATGGTTTCCACACCTGAAATACTTTGTATAAAACAGTTTCTACAGGATGTACAGGATGCAACATAGTGGCCGTGGGGAGAAGGACTGCTGTGATATGAAACAGGGGAGTCTGATCAGAGATGATAGTGGGATACAGGAGGTCTGGTTACCTGAGTCTCAGCCCAGTTTCTAGGTGACCAGCATGACCGTCAGAAAATTGCATAGAGATATAAGAGACAAGGGGAAAATAAGTTATTGTTATGTGGCAGTCCCATTCTAACACAGTGCCTGAAGTATAAAATTTAACCCTTTTATTTCAGTACATTGGTAAAGAACAGTTTGTGGCGAGTTTGTTACAGAGAATGGAAAGGTCAAATCTCCAGAAGAACTGATGAGATGAGCTACATAGTTGAATAGCTGCACAGTAGAAAATAACTGCTCCTGCCTGAGTCCCTTCAGAAACCCCAACGTCTACTCTGCAAACGCACATTGCACTATGAGCCATCAGAAAACGAGAATATGCACATAATCGTTCAGATACAATAGAGCGGATAGCATCCAATGTGTTGTTCGCCAATATCAGCGCATCCACAAACAGCTGAACTGTTCAGGAAGAAAAAAAAAAAAGAAAGCAAAAAGAAACAGGGGTACATAACCAAGAATGCAGAACAAAGAGAAATCAGCTCAGTAAATATTTTGGAACCAGTTTATGCATGCATATTTGGTTATAACTTAAACCTCAATTTTACCAACAACATGCAGGCAAAATTTGGTCCTTTTAAAAACAAGCCATGTGACACAGCAGTAAAATAAAATGACACTTAGCAAAAGAATACAAAAAAATAAGACAATTATTAAGAAATCTAAAATAATATAGGTTTTAATTAATAAACAATTTTGGATCTGTGTAATTTGGTATAGAATAATTTCAGAAGGGTTAAAAAAAAAAGGTCACTTTTTAAATGTCTAACTTGCTGAGCCCTTACGTCTGCAAAAGCAGCACTATGCTCTGAGATTGTATACAGTTTTTAACACATGAAAGCCAAAGAGTTACAGCCTACCCTTCACATACATGGTCAATTTCATTTTATCTCCAAGGAGCAGATTCTCGGGGCAACAACCAAGGCTCAAAGAATGCCAACATAGTAAGTAATTTATGTGACATGGACACGAGGGTTTTCTGTTAAATACTGAATGCATAGAAAAACTGCAGCCCCTCCCTGTGGCATTTGGATTAAAAGGGATCATAAGTGGTGAAATCCAGCTGGCCAATGAAGACAACATTTCATGTTGACAAGTTAAAACCTGCTATTTACAGCCAAAGGGACTGCTGTCAGTGCAGTCTCATGTGCTGCTTTTGGCACATATCTTAGTCCTAAATTTAGGGAACTGAACTGAACACAAGACAAATAAAAAATAAAAAAGAGAGAAAAGGTACAGAAGTTTGGTATACAGTTTTGTTGTCTCAATTTCCAGTCAGCAAGACCTCAGCAGCAACTGGACTCTCAGCGGCGAGCTCCAAAAACTCTCTTTCCTCCGAGTGTTACAGACCACTTGTTCCGCCTGTCCTGGATCTTCTGGAAGATGCTGCTGCCACTTCGCCACTTCTCTCTTTTACAGTTCTTTATTTTCTTCACCTGTTCATTTGTAGGGGACAAAAGGGAAATTTGAAGAGTCAGTTCCAGGACATATTGTTCATCAGGATCACTGTGATCACTATTAAGATCAGAATTTTCTATCATGATTATGGGACAAATTATTCACATCTAAATAAACAGCTCCTTTAAATTGCTTTCACCTCCACCTGCTACATTCCTGCTAATGAATACAGCATTACATCAAAATACGATATCAAAAAAGGTCAAAGGAAGTCAGTGCATCTCCCACAGGCACAGTATATATAAAATGTCCTGAATATCTGTTAATTAAGAAGACACTACAATTTACCAATGTTCCCTAAATGCCTTTCCAACAGGCCAGAGTAAAGACGCTGTGCACAGAAAAGCCTCTATTCTCCCCAGTTACTTCAGCGTGCACAATAGACACAGGTATCTGACTAAAAATGACATTACAAAGAGTGAAATAAGGCATTCTAAAGTTGATTCATCTCAGCTGAAACCAAATGATTTGATCTAAATGGACTGTTTTCTAAGAGCAGAGCATGCATTTTGAAGGTCAATCACATGCTTTCATTGTGGGAGGCCAAAATTATGATCACGTTATTCTTATTATTCTATTGATTGTGCAGCCCTAGGTTATGGTTTCAGAACTACTTCTTAAGATGTGCTGCCTAATCATGTTGGAAATCAAATGTCTTCAAAGTGGACATAGAGAGAAGGAGGGGGAGCTGTATTGTTTAAAGACAGGAATAACACCAACACATCCCTCCAGGGAAACAATGACAGTGTTGCATCACATTGTATATATGAAAAATGCAATAAATAGTCCGGCCCTTTGGGAATGCAGTTCCAACAGACTGTAAGCTGTGAGGTTGGCAGCACTAAACTGGTGTTTTAACACTAGATTTTATGACATTATTCTTAAATCTTTTTTGCAGTTTTAATTTTTCCTCACCTTTCCCGTGTCAAAGTCTTCATCCCACTCATCGATCACAGTGTCACGCTTGGCAATTCGGACATCTTCAATGGCATCTCTACTAATAGCAGAGACCTCACCATCCCAGCTGAGGACTAGATTAGACACAACCTTTTAATGCATATGGAAACTATAGACATTTGGCTAGAAATGCAATCATTCCAGTGAAATCAAAGCTTCACTGTGCAATAATGTAGGTTTATACGTCACTCAGTGTCTCACCGTTTGCTCCATACGCCTTATCTGTGGCGTTCCGGAGTAGCTCTTCCACCACACCACTGGACTTTTTTCCGTCCCAGGCTGCAGGAGCAGCACGGGTCGGCGTATCTCCTGACGCTCTTCCATCAGCCACTGGCGCCTGACTGCGTTTGTAGCCATCCCTCACTTGGCTGTCCCACACCACCACTGTGGCTGGATTTGGAATAAAACAATCAGAAATATATTTTTTAAAAAGAACAAAAGCTGAACTGTGATTAAATCTGTTCTCAAACTGTAGCGAGTCATGCTCTAGTGTGAGTGAAATGACTGGTCACTCTAAGAAAGGCTGAGAGGCTGTGCTGGCACGGTCACGTTTTGGCACATGGCTCTATTCAATACAGCGGGCCACTGTACATTTGGTGTTGGTGTGGCAACAAGATCGCAAACTCCTCAGTGGAGTTTTCACAACACAAGGACACATTTATTGGAAGTGCTCACACACACTCACATACCTGTGCTTTGTTTGTTCGTTTTGCCACTCTCTGGGGTGTTCTTTTTAGAAGGGGGCTCCGCTGCTTCAGGCTCAGCGTCTGGACAACGCTTGCTCTCCTCCCACAGTCGCACCTCTTCTTTAAGCCTTTTTTTCTTCAGTTTTAATTTATTTTTCAATATTTTCAGATCTTCTGTATCATTCTGAATGCCTGTGGTCTTCATCTCAGAAGTGCTGCTGGTGGAAAAAGATAGATGGGTAAGCTGTAGATGTAATAGAAGCCATAAAGCAGAAGCAACTGCTTCACCTGCATTCATATATTGTTACCTCTGCCAAGGAGGTTATGTTTTTGCCGGCGTTTATCTGTTTGTTTGTTTGTTTGTTTGTCTGTTAGCAAGATAACTTGAAAAGTTCTGAACGGATTTTAATGAAATTTTCAGGAAATGTTGATAATGTGACAAGGAACAGAGGATTACCATCTGGATCCAGGAATTAGTGTATAGAAAAATATTTCTTTCATATAGTCAGTATGTAGCACTGTGGTTGCATTTGGAGTCTCTACAGATGGACACAGTTCGGTACAGTTCACTAAAAGAGCCAGCTGGTTGCTATAGAAACAAAAGTAGCTGCAACATATTTTCCAACAGGGCTGCAACTAACCATTACTTTCATCGTCACTTCATCTGCTGATTCATTTCTTGATTAACTGGTTATTTATCCAAAAATATTCAGGTTACTGTCACTGTGGAAAAAAGAAACCAGATTTTTTTACGTTTAAAAAACTGGAGTCAGAAAATGTTGACTTTTAAAAACTGATTTATGAAAACCTTTAAAACATGACTGATTGATCCAGTATCAAAAGAGTTGGCACTTGGCAATGAAACTAAAGGGGATTTATCATTGCAGCTAGAATTTTCAAGTTGTTAGCTTAACCTTAACATAAGGCAGCAGGTTTTGAAGAGAACATAAGCACATATCTAACAATAACTTGAGCTTACCTTTCTGATGCAGAGCATGCAGAACCTGTGTCCTGCAGAGCCTCTCCCTCTTGAATCATCTTCTTTTTCTTCTTCTTCTTCTTCTTCTTCAACACAGAGTCCCTTTTCTGTTCTTCCGGATTTGACTCGCATTGCGTTGGGGTTGCGGCAGATAACTGAGGCTTCTGCTTTGACTGTTCTGCATTAGACTGAGACGTTAGACTCCATATGCCACCCTGACACCAATCCTCCTCCTGGCCTGATGTGTCCAGATGAGATGGGACACACTCCCTTTCCTTCTTTTTCTCTCCATCCTCATTCTCTCTCTTTCGCTTTTTCTTTTTCTTCTTGCACTTCTTCTCGCTAGCTGACTCCACGGGGCTGGACTGTGTCATCTGAGCTGGGGATACGACTGGCTCTGCATCAGCCTCCACCTCAGAATGCCGCCGCTTCCTTTTCTTCTTCTTCTTCTTCTTTTGGTTGATTTGTTGAGCTGGAGGGTTGCTGAGGTCTGGTTCTTGGACCACAGAATTAAGGTTGCTGGAAGACTTGGGACTCTTTGGGCCAGGACAGTGAAGCCCGTTGGTTTTAAGAGAAAGGCTGGCGTTTGGTTTTTGCAATGTGGAGAGAAGGGATTGTTTCTGAGGGCTCTGCTGTTTGAAGGATCCACTTGAGTGGGCTAAAGGTGATGACTGGACTTTAGGTGAATGGAATGGACCAGCTCTACTGAGAGAAGAGAAAACATCTTTAAAGTGCTGATATTTAAATAGAAAAATATGCATTTTAAATAGCAATTCCCATGTAAAATCAAGTTCACACTTCATACCTGTGAGCGTGAGTAGGTGAGGCAAAGGTGAGGGAGTTAAGTTGATTTTGATGCATGGGGTCACTGGACAGCTGGCATGGCAAAGGGGGCAGAACATCAATGCTGCTCAGACTCCGGCTGCGAGCCTGCAGTTATCGACATAAATAAAAACTTGGTGGTCTAAAGAAAATAGCCATGAATGTGACAAAAATAAGGAAGAGAATCAAATAAAAGGAAAGGGGACGATTAAAAGGGATGGCAGGAAAAGATGAAGGGAGGAAAACAAAGAGGAAAGGGTATGGCAAAGAAGAATTAGAAATGGTTAGAAAAAAAGAGCAAACTTAAGGAAAAGAAGACAAACTCTAAACAAGTGCTAACGTGTGGTTGATTAGACAGGTACACTGGAGGAATAACTCATTACATATGGCAGAAAATTTTGCAGAAAAATGAGCGTCTACTTGCCTTAATAAAAACTACTCATTGAAATCAATGGTCAAATTTTGGGATAGCAGTGTGAAGTGACACAAGAGGAAGCCAAGTTATCATGAGCTCGCACTAAGACAGGAGGTGTTGCAGCTCCTGTGGATGGGAATGAAGTTCACCTTCTTGGCCGACAGGGCCAGTTTCTTGGCAGGTGGAGGTGACATGGTGCTGGTGGCTTCAGATGTGATGTTGTTGAGGGCCGGGGGTTTTATTTTCGCCGTCTTCTGCTCCTCTGTGCTCTGAGAGCGCTCCACGCTCCTGGCTGGAGACGCCAGGCCATTGGAGCCTTTCCGAGGAGTGGAGGGAGTCTCTCCTTCTGGTGCACTTTTAGGACCAACGGAGTCCTGGTCAAAAGAGAGGTAATCATAGGTAGCAGTTATGTTTCTGTGCATCCACAAAATCCGTTGTGCATCTCCTTAAACTCCTGCAAACACTTACGACACACTTGGTAAGTTTGTACTGACTGCTACAAACAACTTAGTCGTAATATTCCATGAACACTGTGTGCATTAGGTGCTCAGCAAATGATGAAGTTGGCTATTAGCATGTTATACCGTTAACATATTATACTTTGATTTACATTAGAGCTCCAACTATTAAGAGTCATCAGTTAGCAAATCAAAGCTATTTTGATATTCCATTAACTATTTAAGTCAGGGGTAGCCAATCCTGGTCTTCGAGGGTCACTATCCTGCATGTTTTAGATGTCTCCCTCTTCCAACACACCTGATTCAAATGATCAGGATCGTTATCAGGCTTCTGCAGAGCTTGATGATGAGATGATCATTTGAATCAGGTGTGTTGGAAGAGGGAAACATCTAAAACATGCAGGATAGTGGCCATCGAGGACCAGGAGTGCCCACCCCTGCTCTAAGGGGTGATTACGATCGACTACAGCTGCTGACTCCTCTGAGTCCATTTATTTAAATAGGGCCCATTTGATCCACTCATTAGAATCAGCCACAAATACAACAGTATTCAGTGGCGTGCACAGACATTCTGGGGGGCAGGTGCTCAGTGAAAAATCAGAAGTGTACAAAGTGTCATTTTGAAGTGAGGAGTGAAGAGTGAGCATTACAACAAGGCAGAAGGCTACTTTTTCTGCAGGCAATTGGGAATTGTCTGTTTGTAGGAATTATGTAGCCTATACTGATAGATTCACATGCTGTACCAATGACAAATTCTACCGACATTGGTTGTGTGGTGGCCATCACGTTATATCCATTGTTGATTTTGGCGAGCGAATAGCTTGTTAAGCAGCTGGGGAGTCGGCTAGTTTAGGCTCAGCTGTTTGGCACTGTATGAGACAGACTACTTCACAACAGAACAGAGACAAATAAATGCAACTTATAGGTTGGCAACTAAGGCTTAGGGGGCAAACACTACACTCGATTGGTTTATGTGTTACCTGGCTGGTGGGGCAGGAGGAGTGCTGCAGCTGCAACGAGCCTTGTTTGTGTCTGCTCTGTGCGTTCACCTTGACAAAGGAAGAGAGGTGTGTGAGGGGGCATATTGGGGCATTATTATCACATGCTTTTAATCGTCGAGCATTTATAGATAATGATGGGCCACATACAGTACACTGTAAAAAAAAAAAAAAAAACTTTCAAAAGGGCACTTGCATGGTCCAGAGGGCAAAGGGCACCACCTAGAGTCTATCTGTGCACGCCACTGCTGGGTATGTTGAACTTGCTTCATAGTACAGGCCCCAGGAATGTCTGCACTCAATTTCCTGACAATCTGTCCAAAAGTGCAGTGACTGAGGGTGGAGACATCCTACCTGGCCCTAGCTAAGAGTACGACTAATTATAGTAGTATTGATAGTAGTATAGTATGTTACATAAAATCTTTTTGTAATTAGAAATAGGTGTACTGCGAGGGCCCCCGTAAGTCTAAAAGTGTCAAGACTGCAGCAGCTGTGCTGCATGAAGCTTAAGGTGTGTATGTTTAAATTTGGTCTCTGCACAAATTCTCGTTGCAAATGACGTCACCAGCGCAAGATGGCAGCATCTATTTCCATTATATTTTAGGTTCACTTTTGTACAGTGGAAGAAAGACGTACATCATGGATCTTGACACACATTCTATAGTTCATATATTTGCATGACTAAGATCTGATAGATTTATTTCCACAGTTTGTCCATAAAGGGTTAAAATCTTTTTTCCTTAATGCATTTAATAACCTGTGACCCTTAATACATTAAATATCTAAATGATGGGTTAACGGGTGTCAGAGTTACATAACATGGTGAAGTTCAACCAAATTATCACATTAACAGCTGTCCAGACATATGGGGGTGAGAGGAAGTGCTGATAGAGAGAAGGATGTGTAATGGCACAGATGTAAAAACAGGCAGTTCATGCTCTTCAGTTACGACATTCATGAAAAATGCATGAGGCTAAATTGTATTTTTCAAACACACAATTCCTCTAACAAGGTCAGGTTGAGATTGTGGTCTATTGTTCATTTTACTGAGACTTACAGAGTAGGGACAACATTAGTCAGTGGGTGCATACTGTATCTATTTCCATAAGTGACTGTGGTGTGTGCAGCTGACAGTTCGGTTTTAGGAAAATTATTTCAAAGAACTGTTTAACCTACCTTGTATTGCACCTGTAGAGTTTCACAGGATCACACTTAGTGTGAACCATGCCTCATTTGCTGAGTGTAGGAGTGTGTGCTTGTGTTGGTGGATAATATCACATCTGAAAAACACGCTCTTCAATATAACTCTTTTCAAACATAGGTGAAAAGTGCTTAGTGCAGATGCGTTTCATACAGTCTTTAGAAGATAGCTGAAGTGCCCCCTGCAGGAATAGGCTATATCAGGGGTCGGCAACCTTAAACACTCAAAGAGCCACATGTGGCTCCGGAGCTGCGGGTTGCCGACCCCTGGGCTGTATGGACTCAAGTTAGAAAAACTTGCTTTGTCCTAGTAGGGAAAGCAAAGGTGTTATTATTGGCATTAACAGTGTTAACTGCAAGTAGGCCATGGCAGTACAACAGTGAATCAGCATGCACAATAACGGGACCCTGACACTGCAGCAGCTAATTGGGAAACTAGCTGTCATTCATTGCACTGTGATGTGCCCAAATGCTGTTGGTATGAAGAAAAAAAGGCTATTGTGGCTATTCGTTTTCTGGCCATGAGGAGAACTATTCAGATCAGGAAGAAAATGAGTGATTACTGATATCAAATATGAGATTTAAAGGAGTTCTCCTAATTGTTAATTGTTTATGAGTACTATTTTAGTAAATATCAAGTGATTAGATGTTAATACACTGTGTTCCAAATGATATATGTAGGATTAAGTAGGATATCAGTTAAACATTTGGCTTTTTATTTTTCAATGAAACATTTTGCTTGTGTTGTTTCTCCTGTCTGTATAAAACACTGACATCAATTTCAGACGGGTTTGATAATTAATTTGACAGGCAAGCCTAATTAAAGGGAAACTACTTAAGGAGGTTGTTCCACATTATTAAGCAAGTCATGGGTTTCATGCAATATGGGGAGAAAGAAAGATCTTTCTGCAGATGAAAAGCGTGAAATACTAGAATGCCTTGCAAAAGGTGTGAAAACACTGGAAATTTCACGAAAACTTAAGAGATGATCGTACTGTGAAAAGACGTGTGTGATTCAGAGCGCAGACATGTTCATTCAGATGAAGGTGTATTGAGGAAGATTTCTGTCAAGCAAATACGTCGTATTAAGAGAGCAGCTGTTAAAGAGCCACTGCTGAGCAGCAAACAGGTATTTGAAGCTGCTGGTGCCTCTGGAGTTTGAAGAACCTCTCGATGTTGTATTTCAGCCACTCCTAACCAATGCTCACGAGTAGAAACGTTTGCAGTGTGCTCAGAAATACATGAAGACCAATTTTCAAACACTGATGAATGCCATGCTACACTGAATGGTCCAGATGGATGGAGTTCTAGATGGCTGGTGGATGGCCGCCGTGTACCAACAAGGCTGCGACGTCAGCAAGGAGGTGGTGGAGTGAGGTTTTGGGCTGGAATAATGGGGAGTGAGCTGGTAGGCCCCTTTAAGGTGCCCAAAGGTGTCAAAATGACCTCTGCAAAACATGTGGAGTTCCTAACTGATCATTTCCTGCATGGTATAAAAAGAAGAACCGTGCCTTTCAGAGTAAAATCATTTAATGCAAGACCATGCACCAACCCATGCTGCAAAAAATACTATGAGTCCTTGGCTGCCATGGGAATAAAGGGAGAGAAAGTCATGGTGTGGCCACCATCATCCCCTGACCTCAACCCTATTGAGAACCTGTGGAGCATCCTTAAAAGGAAGATCTATAAGGGTGGGCGGCAGTACACCTCAAGACAGCAGCTCTGGGAGGCAATTCTGGCATACGCAAATGAAATCCAGGCAGAAGCTATGCATGGACTCACAAGTTCAATGAATGGGAGAGTTGTGAAGGTGATATCCAAGAAGGGCTCCTATGTTAACATGTAACTTGACCTGTAAAGATGTGTTTGATTGAAATAGCATTTATTTTGAGAAAGATTTGTGTTTTCAGTTCTTTATAACCTATCTTAAGTTTTGTTTAATAAAATCCTAATTATAATATAATTGTTGAGGATATTTAAAAATCGTACCGACTGCCATTTGTATTGACTATTTCTGAAAAATGAACAAAAACAGCATATGCATAATAATTTGGAACACAGTGTATGCTGTCCACAGTGCGGATGAACAAAATCTGCACTATTTAAATTAAATTAAAAAGAAATAACTTGTAGCTGAGTGTTCCAATGTCTGTAAACACTGGGTGCTATAACAAATCAAAATTGATGGGGTACAACAAAGATGCTACAGCCAGGGGGACCCAGGACGACAGCTTTAATAACTATCCCTACTGTAACCATCACTGAGACCAACAGGCTGATATACGCAACAGCAGCAGTAATCCTAGAGATGCTTGGCTACAAGATGAACACCATAAGCCATAAGAAGCAGTATCCCTACACTGAAAAGGAGGCTGGAGGCCAAGATCAAGGCAACAAGGAGGGAAGTTAGCCAGCTATCACAGCTACAGAAAGGAATGAAAGGAATGATGAAAGGACTACCTAGGAAATACAACAAGCTATCTTTACCTGAGGCACTGCAGACTGCCAAACAAAGGATCACAGCCCTGGCCACCTGTCTGAAGAGGTACACTAGAGAAGAAGAAACCAGAAGGATAAACAGGATGTTCTTTACCAAACTGCCCAAAGTGTTCTCTCATTGGGTGACTGAACAGTACTGGTAAGGTATATGGGAGAGGGAGGCTTTGCATAACACTAATGCCCAGTGGCTGATGGATCTGAGAGTAGACCACAGCAATCTCCCAGAACAAGACCCAGTGACCATCACAATAGCTGACATCCAAGAAAGAGTATCAAGAATGAAGAGCTGGACAAACTCTTCCAGCTACTGAACCAGCTACTAATGGATGGGACCCACCCAGAGCGGTTAACCCAAGGCTGGACAGTCCTGAAAAGTAGAAGGACCATCAGCCACCTCCTCTACATGGATGACATCCAACTGTATGCCAGAAATGAGTGAGACACTGACTTATCCATATCACCAGGATCTACAGCAACGACATTGGAACATCATTTGGGCTGGACAAGTGTGGTCGGATGATATTAAAGAGGGGCAAGGTGATCACCACTGAACAGGTTGCACTACCAGAAGCAAACACAGTAGATGTTCAGGACAACTACAGATACCTTGGAGTCCCACAGGCAAGTGCAAACCATGAGGTGATCGTAAGGAAGTCAGCCACAGCCAAATACCTACATAGAGTGAGGCAGGTCCTGAAAAGTCCTCTGAATGGATAGGACAAGATACAAGCCATCAACACATGCTCTGTAGATGATCAGATATCCCGCTGGTATAATAACCTGGCCAAAGAAAGAGGTAGAGGCCACTGATATCAAGACAAGGAAAGCTCCTCATAATGCATGGAGGGATTCACCCTCCCAAGTCCAGCATCCTGAGACTGTACACGAAGCTGAAGGAGAGAGGTCGAGGACTGGTGAGTGTCACTATCCAGGATGAAACAACTAAGATCCAGGAATACATCAGGATCAAAATGAAACACACCTCCAAAGGTGGTAGAGAACAACCAAGCCAAGATCCTGTGGGACTTCCAAAGCCAGACTGATAAACTGGTGCTGGCTAATCAATCATTGAGGTGGTTGGTAAACGGCAGAAGAAGGCTGTAGTGATAGATGTAGAAATCCCAAGTGATAGCAACATCAAGAAGAAGGAACATGAGGGGCTGAGAGAGGAGCTAGAAAAGATCTGGAAAGTGAAGGCAACAGCAGTACCAGTGGTGGTTGGAGCACTCTGGACTGTAACCCCCAAACGGGGAGAGTGGCTTCATCATATCCCTGAGACAACATCAGAGATGTCTCTCTAGAAGAGTGCAGTGTATATATATATAGCTTACTGTACACATATACTATACATATACTATACATACATATTTTACAGTTTCTATGACATGCACATAAATGCACACTAGAATACACAAATCAAAGCATTGCCTAAAAACATTAATGAGCATGCAAATACATACATCTACACATGTTAAAACATTTCCTGTCAACAACATATTGCTGCCTTTGCCGAGAAATGGCATCTCTGATAGTTACATTCACTGGCACACACAAACTCTCACACTCTCTCTCACGATGAACAAAACAGTAACTAGAGGCTTTAGACAGGAGGGGTTGCCTAGGAAACGGTGGGAAGGAACCCTAGTTATTTGTGTTGAGCATATTTTCATTTGGGCTGAAACAGAGAGGCATAAAAACCCCAGGAGAGCGAGAGAGGTGATTTGTCCTGACAGCTCCTTTACTCTCCTGAGGTGTAACACAGACACACACTCACAAACACATAAACCAATGAGTGCACATGCATGAACACTTAGAAACACAATCTCACATACACACGCAGAGACATTCAGAAATGCCAAAAACCCCCTCCTTCCTCAGCACATCAAGCGAAGTAAGTCACACGTGCCATCACAGGAATGTCAGCAGGGAAGTTGTATGCGTGTGTGTGTGTGTGTATGTATGTGTGTAAGTGCGCGTGTGTGGGTTTGGATGCACAAGTTAGTGGATGCTCTGAGTATCCCTACATGTGCAGTGTTTCATGAAAAAGTATTTCTCAGATGATTCTCTCTGACTTCTCTGCATATTTTGTCAGCACCAAACAGCTTCCCTCTGAGCTTCATACTTTGTCTTCATGCATTCTTGCCGCAGTATTTTGGTGTTGTTTTGCTTAGCCTGTCTCTTCTGCTCTGTCGCTCTAAAAAATGAGCAGAGCCAACTGATTGAGTGAATAATATTTCCTGGGTGAACAATTTGTAGATTAGTGTGTGAAGAGCTGGAGTCGCTATGTACGTAAAAGTATCTGAAAGATAGAAAAACTGGTGTTTTAATGTTCACAGAGTTCATGAGTATTTGTCTGTGGAAGGGTATCATGGTGTTTAAGTGGCTGACACGAGGGGGAAATATGATGCAGTAGTCTCCCAAAAATAGCTCTCTTTAAAAAAAGAAAAGGGTTACATAAGGGGTGTCTGTGCAGAGCCTTCACCTTGAGCCTGGGGTTGTTGTTTTTTCGGTTGCCATACTCCGGTTGGCCACAGGAGGTCGCCACGGCTTACTGTTCAGTAAGAGCAGCTCCTTCCTTGTCAGAGCTCCCTCCTCACTGGGCCATCCTTTGGAAAATCCTTTCAGGAGGGGATGTTCAAGGGCATTCTCTCTCCTCAGTTTTGCTGCTGTATTTCTATGTCTCTCACTCCTTCCTGCTTCTGTTTTGGTCTTATTTGACTTTCTTTATTTTCTCTACCTTTCTACTATTTTCTCTGTTGTCTGTTCCACAGTATATACTTTCTATCAGTATCTTAACTGGCCTGCCTTTTCTTAAATGTGAAATAAAAGTTTTCTGTTTCTTTGAGTCTTGTTGGTTGTAATGTCAGAGAGGCTGAAGGACAGAGAATGTGTCAATGAAAAATATATCACTTTAACACGCTTTGGGATGCTGATCTCTTTTTTGGAGGAATATTTTCAGCTTTATTATTTTCAGAAATATATAGGTGAGCCAACTATATCCTCAGTTTGCACTACAACCTACTGGTCTGCCAGGACTCTACACTTGTGGCAGCAAGCTAAGAGGTTGTAAGAAAATCAACTTCTGATCGTCTACCATTCCTTAGCTCACCTTTTTGACCTCAGTGGTGAGATCTGCAATGTGATTTCCTTGCCGGAATCAGTAAAGTATCATAGAATCTAAGCTATGGATGCTTGCTTTGTGACCTAATGATCATTTCTTCCTCTCTCAGGTTAGGGGGTATGATTTCAGCCTACAAGATAGTGCCAGACGAGATAGATGAAATTAAGGTAAGGTATCATCTGTCTACATGCTGTATTCATCAGCAGTGTCTACTTCTTTTTATCTGCAGTGATGAATTTCATAGTAAACAATCATGCATGCTCATATGTGTGTTTATTAACAGGAGACACTGGTGGACTGGTGTGACGAAAAGGAACTCAACCTCATTCTCACCACTGGAGGCACAGGCTTCGCCCCGAGAGATGTCACACCAGAGGTCAGTTTACATGCTGATTTAAATGTGTCATTCGTGAATCAATCCATAAACACCAATGTACTTTCTTTTAACATGATAAAAGAATTGAGACAAGAAGCTGTAGAGTGTTTGTTCAATATATCATGACATACAATGTTGTATTCTTCAGTTGCACTGGATAACAATTTAACTGACACTGATGTTTTGGAGAGTGTACCGCATATTACTCCAATCTAGTCAAATACTGATCTACTTTAACGTCTTACCCAGTCATAAAATTTACACTTTTTGTTGTTTTCAATATTTATATGCATATATATACAAACTGTAAAATTAGGCTGATGGGTGTCTTAAAATACAGCTAAGGTAAACCACTACAATACAAGTATGAAAACCACTAAGACACAATGTAGAAGAACTTAATTGTGTTAGAGGGAAGCGGTTGTGAAAGGCATATGTCACCTGTTGCTGCATGTGCTTTATTTGAAGAACCTCCTGTTTTTGCTAAAGACGTGTGTTGCAGCGCTGATTAACATACAGCGCAATTAGAAATAAAGATGCAGATGTTAGATCCTTATTGACTCCCTTTCAGATCACTTTCTATTGCTGATGAAAGATAAACTGCAAAGCAGGAGGTCAATTAAGGTACATAATATGGTGTCTTGGCACAGTTCCACATTAGTTATGTATTACAATACATCAC
>OMNN01084167.1:0-38526 GCA_900302755.1 Chromis chromis | reverse complement strand
ATCAAAATCGCTGTATTTTTCTGGACCTTGTCCAACGTCTCGAAATCTAGTGCGTTCTAGTGGAACACTTGGTGACGCGAATCACGCTGTGCATTGAGCTATTGTTTTTAAATATGGATGAGATACTTAGTTTTCTCACCATATTCGCCGTAGCGAGCTACACGTTATCTATGCGTAATGTTTCTGATTATGTCGAGTCTTTATCGGAGTCCAGAGCGGCGTTGGAAACACTGTTGTTGTGGCACAAACAGGAAAAGAGACGCATCATAAGGCACTCCAGGAGGAGAAGTGCTTTGTTACTAGCATGCTGCAGTGTGCTTCTGTCCCGTCCCGTTTAGAACTAATTTCAGACGCTCCGCTTCCGGATAGTACGTTTAGTGCGGCCCGAGACCACCTCTTCAAGTGAACCAGTTGGTGCGCACTAAAAGTGGTGCGCACCAACTGGTCCCTGTTCACACCAGCAAAAAAAACAGACCAAAGAGAGAATCGATTTCAAGTGCGCACTAAACGGCCCAGTGTGAACACACCCTTAGTCTTGCTTTGTACATGCAATTTGGTCCATGTAACACATGATGTTTAGTCACATAATATGTGTTTTTTAGGTAGAGTAATGTTGGTCTGTCAAATCAAATCAAATTATACTTTATTGTCATTTGAACAAACAAATGAAATTTGTCGTTTCTCCTACTAAGGAGGAGAGGCCGTGCCGCCTTGTAAGTCAGTTGATTCATTGCTTTCATCCAAACTGGAATATCTGAGCAACATTCGTACTCCCCAAAGGATGAATCCCACGCATTTTTGATGATTTCTTGATTTTTACTCTAGTGCCATCAGCAGGTTACAGTTTTCACTCATCCAGTGTAATTTCTGAGTGTCTATGAAATTGACAGTCATGCTCCCCAGAGGAAATACCCTACTGACATTGGTGATCCCCTGACTTTTCCTCTTGGACCACAATGATCTCTGTGGTTATGAGTGAAAAGTGTCAACAATTATTTGATGAATTGCTACGAAATCTGGTAAAGAAATTCATGGTCTGCTCAAGGTCAAATAAACAGACACTTAGTATTGACCTGGATGTGCAGTTTGGTCCATGTAACACGTGATGTTTAGTCATGTATTATTTGCTCAAGCAGCCCCTGATTCATGCTCCCATGGGGGCCTTAGCAGCATGTCTTGTACTATCTGTTCCCACTCTTTTCCTGTCACTGTTCAACTATCAGCTGTGTTATAAAAATAAACAATGCCCAAAAATACTTTAAACACTACTCTGCCCAGTCAGCTTACAGTAAATCTGGAGCACTATACTATATATATCATCTGTATTCACCACCCCCTTGGAAGTCTTCCTCTGTTTCAACATTGAATCACCAAGACTCTTTCGTGTCAGTGGAAACAGATTGCTACATAGTAAAGTCAAATAATTAAAAATATAACTTGTAAAATAAGTGATTCCATAAGTATTCACCACTTTCAAGTCTCAGGTCTCAATCAGTCTTGCACATCTGACAATGCAATTTAACCAATTTTTTCTTTACAAAACTATCAGGTTGCATTGGAATCATGGGTCAATCGCAATTACATATTTCACTTTGACATGAAAGAGTCTTTTTAAAAGATTTTTTTTTTGAAAATGTCAAATTAAATTGACAATGATTCAGTGATGAAAAGCAGAGTAAATACTTCTTATGCGCACTTTAAACGTGAAGTCAATACAGTTGAATTGAGCAGACAGAGGGACCTCACAGGGCACATTAAGTCGATAGTATAATGTGTCTAATGAGTCTTTTTTTGTACATTTTTTATCGAAAAAAAATATTAAATTGACCATGACTGACCATAATAGAGTACTATGCTATATATTTGAACTGACTGAACTGAACTGAGGTCAAGCGTCTGACGTTCAGACAACTTTGTGGAGGATCTCTATGATAATATGTCAAACTGCTGACTGGAAAACTGAACAAAAGGGCTTACAAAAGCAGTTTGGTGCCAAACTGATGCTGCCTTATAATAAATCATCTTCCATTGGACACAGAGTGCTTTCACTGGTCCCAAAATGTCAAAATGTGTTCCAGGAATGGTACAGCTACTTAAACTAATTGGGGTGGGATCACAATATTTTAATGGAATAGACATTGCACATTTGCGCTGACGTGGTAAAAATATTCCTGCCTCCATCAGTCCTATCTGTCCATTTCCCAGCTTCCCCGTCTCCATTACTCCTCCGTCACTCAGTCACTCGCCTCTTTATCTCTTCTTCTATCCCTCCCTCGCTACATTTCCGTCTCTGTCCATTTTCCTCTTACCGTGGGTGGGCTGAGACTCCTCCATGTAGGTGGTGTTGGTTTTCTCAGGGTCATCGCTGGCCCTGGGGCACACAGAAACATTCGGATCAATGCTGTGACATAATTACCCCTGAAGTCTGTCTTTCATCTGACGGACCCACACACAGGCTACTGAGGCTTTATGATCAGCGGGACTGTTTGTCCTTTCTGCTCAGGGGACACCTGGACTTTTAAACGCACTTACAGGTGAACAGCTTAGAGATTCATTTATAAAACAAGCGTAAGGGTAAGGTGATAGTAGTGAATATTCACTGTGCTGTTTGTCGAAATGGCTGCCTGCCTGGCTGTATAATCAATGAGGGCCTAAATCATTGCCAGTAACTTGATAACCTTGAGGGCCGGGGGACCTCTTGGCCTGATAAGGCACGGTGCTTTATTGGATTGTACGGTTCCACTCATCTTGTTTAGGGGGTATTACTCTTCTGCTATACTTTTTTTTTCTGAAAACCTCTCAGTTTTTTAACATCTTTAATAGCTGTTGATCCTCCATGGTGCTTCTTAAAAACCTCATGCGCAGGATTTACTTGATGAGGCAGAAAGACGAAATTGAAAGCTCTTCCCAGTCATTTCTCTCCGTCTGATTTCTTTGTGCACAGCTCTGAGTTGCTTGTGTGTGTCTGTGTGGGTGTTAAGTGACTTGAGGGATTTCTCCATCCACCCAGATCTGTGCTTCTCCTTGTCTTTCATTTCCTCTGTGGCTCCCGCTTCTCCTCCATGCTGCGTATGTGTGTGTGTGCAGGAGTTTGTGTGTGTGTATGTGTGTGTATGTGTGTGTGTGTGTGTATTCTCCGTGCGCTGGGTTGAGACGCAAGATTAATCACCGCCGATGGCTGCTATGAAATCTCATTACACTCATCATTTGTACCAGCCTGCCCGATTCTCCTCTTGCTCGCTCCCCCAGCCTTTTCACGCCTCAGCCTCTGTGCTCTCTGTTTATCTGCATCTAGCTGCTCTGCTCTTATGTATTCAAGGATACGCGATGATGCCATACGAGGGGACAAAGAGTCTTGAGGGTCAGCCATCTGACTGCTGAATAAACACGGATGAATCACAAATAAATGAGAGTGAATGTTGAATGTAAGGTGTTTTCATAACTGGCCCCGCGAGGGGTCCTGACACTCAAACAGCAGACGTATATAATGAGCACTGTGTTGTCCTGCTTTAAAATGCTTACATGTCTCTATAGGGTAACATTAGTTTCCCCATCACCTACTGCAGCTCTTTGATTGCAAAGACGCTTCCGTTTGTTTGATGGCTCGCTCTCTGCCTCTTAATGGAATCACGCTGAAGAACTGCCGTTAGCTTCATTTGCAGCTGCGATGAGCTTTATCTATTATGCATGTATGCAAATTTTATATAAATACCGGTTTGTTTCCAAGTAGCCGTTCCATAAAAGCTCAGGAAAGAGCAGCTTCTATAGACAACCTGTGTGTGTACTCCTGTGTGTTTCGTGCAGCACCTGTGCACCTGGATCTCTACTTTAATCTGCACCTTTTTTTGTGTGTTGGAACTGCGTAGGAGTGGTGTTGATTTAAGTTTGTGGGATGTAAGAGTTTGGCGTTATTTTGTTAGACTGCATCATTTGGAGGCTTGCGAGGGAATAAATAACACCAGGAAACAATATTCTAATGAAAATCAATACAACAGCACACTCTGTAGCCTCAAAATCACCAGAATTGAACCAAAGGTGAACATTACAGGGTTATCATTTATTACAGCGCTCCTTTTATTAAATTGTAGAGCTGCTGCTTTTATAATGTCTAACTTAGAATATAACTGAGCTGGTTCCTTGGAGCTTTCTGGAGCTTATGTGCTGCATAAATTAAAAGTCACTTTAGATGAGGGGACGTCAGGTGAACTGAAGGAAAGAAGCTAAATCTAATATGTAATTCCTGTATCGCACCTTGCACAGCATTGCCCTCCTCGACAGCAGCGGCGGAAAGCGATGAGGAAGACGGTGGTGAAGATCAGCGTCCCCACCAGGAAGATGGAGAGGATCACCAGGAGGAGCACGTAGCCATCCTGCTTCTCCTCGGCTTCGAATGGGATCTCCTGAGGTTCAAGAGAGCACAAAGATATCATCAATTACACAGCGATTAATAGATAGATGCTGATCACATTATGTGGCCGTTAAAGAAGTAAAAGCTTCCAACCCTTCAAAGATGATTTATGTTCCAACTTTCTAACCTGACAGAGGTGAGAAAAAAAAAACACCTCCGCTCTCTACTCAGTCAGATTTTTCACCTTAGCTACCAGGTTCAGAACAAGAGGTAAAAATAAAAACCATCAATAAGCCATGCCTGCCTTACAGGGCAAAAGCACAAAGGTTCAGTTTAAGTGATTTACAGGCATTTATTTTGCAACATGAAGTGCCTGACACCTCGACAGACGACTAGATTTGCAGCTGGTTTTTTTTGTCTCCACAGAAGCAGCTTACAAGATTGATTTAGCCCCACTGGTTGGTCGGCCTGCATAAAGTGAATCTATAAATACGACAGTGCGATTAATCAATAAATGCCAGGGCTATTAACCTGTCTATAGTGTACCTTAGCTGTGGGAAAGCTCTCATAGGGAGGACTGCAACTGAGGGAATTAGTCACACACAAGTAGCATCAGTGGACGCTCAGTTTTGTCAAGACATCTCAAAATCTCTGGAAAAACTCGACTCAGTTCACACTAGCAGATGGGCAGTAGGTGCAAAAATGTGTTTCCTGCAGCAGGTTTCTTTTCGCCGATTGCCGGCTGCAAGCACAGAAACAGTTTCAATAAAATGATAGATGGCAAAATGAGAGGGAGTGTGGAGGTCAACAGCAGGCTTCGTTCTTTTATAGAGTATCAAAGCAGCCTGACAGCCGAGGGTTATATAATGATAACAGACCTTCGATATCAGAATGATGGTCTTCAAGGTGGAGTGTTTGGCTGAGCTCTACGAGGACAGAACGCACGGCAAGTGTTAATGAGCGCTAGACGCTGACATCACGCTGTAATTTCTGTGCGAAGGGGAAATTAAAGCCGAGATTAGATCAGAGATTTAATTATTTCAGGTCCAGGTCAGGATGTTCTCTATTAGCCAGTCAATCGGCCAGAGGAGAATATGAAGGCAGAGCATGGGGTCTGGCGATGAGCTGCACACAACACACAGACACACACACAGGAAGTTTGAGAATTAGCCAGTGGTGAAAGGCGGACTTACTGTGGAGTTTTCTGGTAGGATGTTCCAGACGGTAGACTCATTGCTCATGGTCCAGGCTGACTAGAGAGTCCCCCTGAGAGATAACACATGCACACACACACAAATATACAAAGGAAATGACTGTTATTGGAGCTGTCCATCAAATCACAAAGTAAACCACCACATGTACTGCACTCTGCGTGTTAATAAATCCAGACGTACTGGACGTGCAAGTTCAGGAGAGTCGTACGGGGGACAGAAAAATTTACATTTTGCAGCAAGAAAATCTCACAATGAAAGGCTACAGGAAGAGGCAGAAATCTAATCTGTATGTTGTGTGTTTGTACGCATGCGTGCAACCCCACAGAAGATGCAAGGCTGTAAATCATCACCCATAATTCCATATCAGCCCGAAGACTCTCAATCTGCCCACACAGAACAGAGAGAAACACCAGTTCCTGCAGCTGAGTTCCACTACCACCGCCGCTGCTGCTGCTATTCTCTCACAGATCATAGCCATTAATACTGCTACTGCTGCACCAAACACCCACACAATCGCACACACACACATCCTGGACAGATCTACTCACCCAGCAAGAGGGAAGCAACATGCCAGCAGCATTCAGCACTCTCTGCTCGCCTTGCCAGTCACTGCAGCATTCAACTTCAGCGCCACAACCTGTAAGCTACTCCTGTCTCAATTCCCTGCCTCTACCGCCTGAAAAACTGTTACGGGAAGCACGTCGGGCTGTGACCAGAAATGCTTTCCTTTGCAGTGCTCGTACCACATCCTGCTTTCTAAGCAGCCCCAGTGGTCTTACCCTGATGGAGGGCAGTGCGCAGCAGCAGCAGCTCTGGATGTGTGTGTCGGGGGCTGGAAGCTCGGGAGTCTCCTCCTCAGCTCCCTTGCTGCATCCTCGAGCCGCCTCAGCCTCACCCAGCCGACTGAAGCCTGAGCAGCAGCAGCAGCAGTAGCGTTTCCCCCCCCTCAGGGCTGGCCCACTGGCCTCGGAGCAACAGGACGGCGGTGCTGCATGGCTGATAACAAGCAAAAATGCAAAGCAGAGGGATTACTCAAGTGTTTGTGTGGTTAAGTTGTGCATTACATAAGTGGCTGCATTCAACAAATGCACTGATATCACTCACAGGTTTCCATTTAGACTGATGATTATGGAAAAATACATAAAAGCTCATGTTACCTATAATATAAATGCCATAAAAACACTCTTTGGCAACCAGATGGGAATAACATGCAGCCTATACTTACAATCTGCTGGAAATAGAAGAAAAAAATACCAGATTTATGACAGAAAGCTGTTTAGATCAGTGTAACCTCACACTTTATTGAGATCTGCTTACTTTGCTGTGTACCAAACCTTGAAGATTGCTCTACTGATGAGCTGCCAGAGCAGATGGTGAGACATGGGTGTCCCAGCAATGCCGTATCCCGTCATGCTTAACAAAATTTCCGTCTATACCAGCTGCATTACTGGTATCATGGAGAGCATCGCGTTCGCTTTTGGATTTGGTGCCATATCTGAGCAACAAATACCCTCCTACATAATAGAATCAGGAATAAATTAGGAAAAACACTAAAGAAAGCAGCTCGGTTCTTTTTTTCTTTTCTTTTTTTTTTTTGCTCGCCAGGGTTTTCTCCCAAAATAAAAGGCTTCTAGCAGCTGCTTCCTTCTGGAGGATTGAGCTGATAAGATCTTTAGGATGCAAGAATCGCATCATATCGTTAAGTGAGGAAGTGTTAAATTTCCTCTGCTATATTCCGATCATCGTTATAATACGCCGTCTTGATATTTCACAGGCGCTTCTGATTTCCATCAGTCCGGTGGCAGCGACACACACACACACACACACACACACACACGCACACACACTGGAATCCAAAAACCCAAAGCGGACACTCACCTACTCTGCTGGCCTGGTCCACGACACGAGTGGAAAAGGGGCGACTCCAATAACACCAAAGTCTTCCGTGAGCACTTTAATGTGGACTTTAAAGCTAAAAGTATTTATGAATGAAACCCCGCCGCTTAAGACACGCCCACCGCCCCAGTCACAGCCGCACCACGTGACGCAGGGAGTGAGGTAAAGCTGAGTGATGGAAGGTTTTTCACAAAAAAAAAAAAATCATCCTGATGCTCAGTCAGTCTGCAGCTGCGTCAGAGGAGGGGAAGCCTTGCAGCCTGCACTTAATGTATACCACTGCCTGCTGCAATTTACATTTTTACAACTGTAGCCTCTGATTCCCACTGATTTAAGCTGTTTATTGATTTGCTTTACTATGAAGTCTAGTTTGTAGTTGTATGGAAACAGAGAAAATAGCACATGTAGTATTGTGATTACTATGAAGAACATATATATGTGCATGAAATAGTGTGTGTGTGTGTGTGTGTGTGTGTGTGTGTGTGTGTGTGTGTGTGTGTGTGTGTGTGGCTGTGTCGTGAGATCCATACAGTCTATTGAGAACAAAAAAAAACTTGGTCCCAGATCAGGTTACTGGGTCCATATCTGTTGTTATATGTGCAGTATCACAGGATTTTAGTGCCATCTCCTGGCAATGTTGATATTTCACTAGTTTCATACAGTAAATCTAAGAAATAAACCAGATTGGGGCAGTGGTGTCCTAGTGGTTTGGGAAGCAAATTTGTAACCGGTGGGTCGCCGGTTCGAGTCCCCGGACTGGCAAGAAGCTGAGGTGGGAAAGTGAGGCCGACTGCTTGTCCCAGTCACCACCACTGTGGGCCCTAGAGCAAGGCCCTTAAGCCCTGACTGCTCCCTGGCAGTAGCAGTGGATGGGTTTATGTCCCTTCCGAATCCATATATTGAAATTGTTATACACCATATCCATGCTGCATTTTTGGTTCATATTGTGTCGCAAATTACATTTTAAAAAAAACATAACATTCCCATCAATCTACATTCAATGAACCCATAATGACAACATGAAGACACGTTTATAGAAATTCTCGCAAATTTCCAAAAAATCTAAACATGTAGTCTCTCATATATAAAAGTATTCAGACCTTTAATTCAGAACTTTGCATACCTGGACTTTGACAGTTTAAGGGAAACACCAGACATTCTATTGAGAACAAAAACTTGGTCCCCAGATCAGGTTACTGGGTCCATATCTGTTGTTACATGTGCAGCCAATCTCATAGGATTTTGGTGCCATCTCCTGGTAGTGTTGGTATTGCACTAGTTGCATACAGTGAATCTGGGAAATAATAATAATAATAATCTAATAATAACCTAACCTTTATTGATCCACTTGGGGAAATTCCTTCTCTGCATTTAACCCATCCTATTCAAAGTTAACCTCAACTATACATACTAGGAGCAGTGGGCTGCTGCCCAGGGAGCAGTCAGGGGTTAAGGGCCTTGCTCAGTGGCCGCAGTGGAGGTTTGATCCTCTGACCTTCTGATCAGTAGCCCAGGGGCTTAAACTGTTGCGCCACCACTGCATCACTGCCCCTCAAAATAAATTAGATTAATTACTATTCCCAGTATTTGGGATGTTCCTCCCAAGTAGTGACTAAATACCAATCCATCCTTCCCAATATACAATAGAAGATATGTTATGATATAATATGTCCTCCTTTATTGAACCTTATCAGTGGATCTCTCTGTTATTGTTTCCTACTTGTTTTTAATTTGTTTTAGTTTGAGTTCAACTTAGGTGCAGGACTTAGCAGAAATATTAGTACACCTACATTGTAATTTATTTTAAAAAGAAAAAGAAAAAAAGACTAATGTCAAAGTGAAAACAGATGTCTACAAAATAATTCGAATTAATAAAAAATAGAAAATGCAATATAAGTGACTGCATGAGTATTCACCCCTTTCAAAGTGAGTCATCTAATTCAATACAGGTGAAGCCAATTGGTGCTGTAATCTGTTGTCACTTTTTTTTTGACATTAAAGAGTCTTTTTTGTAAATTCTGGCCAAAAAATCCAATTACATTGACCATGATTTAAGGTTAAACAGCAATAAAAGGGAAATGTCAAAGATGGGTGAATACATTTTATAGACATTGTACATAAATGCATTTCTACTATAAATTGATGCAAAAAAGGCACAAACTGGTGCACATAAAAATCCCCAGAATGCAGAAAATTAAGTGTTTGAAACTAAATCTACACCTATGAAAACCAAACACTGCTCTGCTGTGTCTAAAGCGGTTAATAAAATTATTAGACTTACCTAAAACTTTGCTGACAGGATGACAAATTCTCACTAAAGCCACAAGTTCACAACCGAACCACAAGAATCAACCTAAACATTTGTGTTTCTCTTTAAAGACTACGTTACCCTGCATCCTCTGCGCCGCCGCAAAGCCTGACGGGAAGCTTCCCAACGTCCTTGTCCTACCAAGCCGCACACCGACCGCCTCCACGCAAGGGCTCGGGGATCTCTGTCATTCACTTGTGCTTGAATAAAACCAGACTTTTCAGACATGATGGCAGCAAGGTTCCTCCGTCGTGCTCTCCCGGTGCTCAGGCAGTCCCGCTCCTACGCCGAGGCCGTCTCCGGTGGCCCGCAGATGTCCTTCACTTTCGCCTCCCCGACACAGGTAACGTTACTGGCGAGGCTTCTCGGGCCCAGCTAGCTTAACTGCTAGCTTAAATTTATCATTGAAATGCAGCGTCACAGTTTGTATAAAGCGCTGCCTCTTTAGCAGTTTGCTACCAATACATACTGTCTCTATTATTGCTATACACAAAACTTTAGATAGAGTCAATTAGTAAGTTTTAGAGTTAAGAGTTGGTAGTGTTTGTTAAACGGTTAGCTTAGCTAGCTAACCTAGCTGTCATTCACTGCAAAACTCAAGCTTTGCTTTTTTCAAGTATATAAACATTGAAGTGCATATTTAAATGCACGTTTAAAATGTGTAACATTAGCTTGAGTTTAAAGGCTTTGTGAAACCACAACACAGCAATGGCGTGTTAAATGCCCAACTGTAACCTTGAAGCTGGTGTCAGTGGAGCATGTTTCACTAAATCAATAAGAGTGGCCCCACAGATGAAAACCTACATTAAAAAGTCTTTGTGCATTTTAAATACAGATGCAAAGTTAACATATTGTGGTTCTATCATAAAAATGATTGACAGTGTTCTGCACCATTCCAAATGATATATTACAGTTTTTCATCTGCACCAGATAGATAGGATACTTTATTGATCCTGAGAGAAATTCATGCATTTAGTAGTCTAAAAATACAGATAAAACAAAACCAGGCCTACACAAAAAACTAAATAATGAAAAGTATGCATAATTGTGGTGGTACCTATAAAGAGTAAAGTGTAATGTAGTATAAATTGTCTTGGCACATAAACAGAAGAGAGGTAGTGTTTATAATTGGCAGATACAGGGACTAAGTAGTCTGAATAATACTGTGGTGCAAAAATTAAGTCATGTTTAAGTGATCTGTGCAGAACCGTGGTAGTGCATATATTTTTTATCTCTAAACGTACTGAAAATGTCTGCCGAAAATGTTGTGAGGTGTTGTAAAACGAATGGCAAGTGGGAACGAAAGAGTTTGAGTCTCTTGGTTTGGTCCGTCTTTATTTGTTAATGTTGTTTGCAGCTTTGTGTAAATTAATTGCATGTATATTTTCCATCCCAGGTGTTTTTCAAAGAGGCCAGTGTGAAGCAGGTCGATGTGCCCACACTCACTGGTGCATTCGGTATCCTTCCGGCCCACGTTCCCACCCTGCAGGTGCTCAGGCCCGGTGTTGTCACAGTCTTCAATGACGACGGCTCCTCTGCCAAATACTTTGGTGAGATTATATGGGATAATATGGGGAAATGACCTCAGACAAGCCTATATTGATGTCATTATACTGCTGAGCAAAAAAGGCTGCACAATTATGGCAAAAATACCAATCACGATTACTTTGATTAATTTTGAAATCACGGTTATCTATCACAATTATACTTTGGGTTTAGAGACAAAATATTTATATTGTACTTGCACTGAACTCACTTTAATGTTGTGCTACATTCCAGCTATTGTACAAATCCTTGCCTCAAAATGTAACTTAAAAATAAGGTTTTTCTTCACTTGAATGTACTGTATCTCCTAGAAGGAAAATATGAATAAGATTATACCCAAAACACCTAATTGGCTGAACATCTGCTTAAAATTAGAAACTACAATTTATAGATATTTCCAAAATGCCTCCCATGCAAGCTACAGTAGATGTCAGCTGGATAGCTCAGTGACTAACACCCCAGACCTTGGCATGAGAGATTGGTTGTTCAAATCCCGGTCAGAGAGCAGGTATGCAGTGAGAACCTTTAGGCAAGGTCCTTAATGCTGCCCCGCCTACCTACCTATGTACGTCGCTTTGGATAAAGCTTCTGCTAAATGAAATTGTAACATTGTAACAAATATCCAAATATTCGGTCATTGTGGTGGTATTCGGATAATAATTTCGAGATCTTGACCACGGTTTGGGAGGCAGAAAAAGGACCCGACAGAAAGGCATGGCGAGGACACTAATGCTGTGCCACCGCCAAAAAAGAAAACAGCAGGGTATATCCATGCTAATGCTATCGGACTCTGACCATGAACACCCTGAGGAGCAAGATCGAAGTACCAAGCGAGAGATGTAGCAGTATTTGTAATTCGGCCTGTTTTTCTGCAAGTGGAATTTTCTGTGTGGAGTTGACTATGACGAGAGCACACGATTTCAACATCAATATTGCAGCTGATTGTATTCATTTAATGGCAGGAAGCCAAAATCATGATTGTGATTAATATTTTATTAGTTGTGCAGCCCTATGAGTAACCAGATCCTTAGTACATGTGCTGATGACACCTACTAATGGAACCTGCAAGAGGGCAAATTGATTTGGTTAAATCCTTCATGTTAACACCCAAACTTTCTGATATAAAATATTTATAATTGCGATTTCTGAAAAGCTGAAACCTACCACTTAAATTATTCTGTTCCTTTAACATTTTTGCTGCCAACTTTGCTGGTAACTCCCTCTAATGCCTGAATCATATAAGCTTAAATGACTGAATTCTAGCAAAATAACAAGGTCCTGAGTTTTTACAAGCTATTAAAATTGTGGATGCTTGTTAGATACAGTGATTAGTTCAGAATGTAAACAGAATCTCTATATGTTCCAGCTGTTCAGAGAAATTAAACATATCCTTAATGGAAACAAAATGTAGAAAACTGTAATGATATCTTGGAAGTGGGGAGAACCTTTGGGCACTCTTGCACATTTTATTGGTTATAAAACACAGTTAAGATGACTGCTGGCATGTGTAGTCACACTGTATGTATGTTGTGTGTTCACAGTGAGCAGTGGGTCAGTAACAGTCAACGCTGATTCTTCAGTGCAGCTGCTAGCTGAGGAGGCCGTTCCCCTGGACCAGCTGGACGTTGCAGTAAGTATAATGTTTACCTCTACTTGCCTACCTGCTCTAATGTTGGACAGTATAACCAAATAGAGTGTAAGATGACAGAATTGCCATGTCCTCAGCTTTTTCACAACTTAACTGTAATTTTGTAAGTAAATGAGGTGACTTAGTGTTTGGTGATTTTGCTCAATTAATCTGATCTGAATTGTTGTTTTTTCACCAAACTGGCCAAAACAGACTACTATGCTTTTGAATTTATGATCTTACTTTCTAGAAAACCACTGCATCAAGACAAATCTGTTGTCTTCTGTCTTCTATCTATCGTCTATATTAAAATTATTACACAATATTCAGGTCTCACTTGTAAATCATATTTTAAAGGATACAATTCCACTCAATAACCCATAATGAGAACATGAAAACACATTTTTAGAAATTCTTGAAAATTCCTTAAAAATCAATACCAGACATCTCTCATTTACAAAAGAATTCAGATCTTTATTTCAGAACATTGCATACATGGATTTGGGCAGTTCATCTCATTCCTCCTCTCAGACTCCAGCGGATTTGATTGGAAGTGTCTATGAACTGCCATCTTCATGTCTCTCCACATATGTCCTGTAGAGTTTAAAGCTGCACCACTTAAGAACAGTCAGTCTTATCCTGAAGCAAATCTAGCATTGTGTTTATTATTGCTTTGAGTCATTGTCGTGCTGACAGGTGAACCATTGCATGCACTCTGCCAGGTTTTCCTTTTCTGTATTTCTCCATTTCCCTGCTGATGAGAAGCTCTCAATATCATGATGCTGCCACCACCATGCTTTATCACAGGAACAGTATTAGCTGGATGATAAGTAGTGCCAGATAAAGTGCTGCACAGAGAGTGAAGTTGTATCTGTGTTCATGGAAACATTTAAAGCTTTAGAAATGGTTTTATACCCTTGCTCAGACCTGTGCATCGCCACGTTTTATTTTGGAGTTCTGCAGAGATTTCCTGGACTTGGTTTTTAGCCCTAATACATTGTGGGAATTACACTACATTACATACACAGGTGTGTGTCTGCTTTACCCTTCACATGTCAAGGATAAAGCAATTTGGATGCACCAGAACACAATTTGAGTGCCACAAAAAGGAGTCTGAGTATTTTTGTCAATGAGAGATTTCACTATTTCATTTTTAATATATTTGCACAAGGTGTTTCCCTTTTTCATTATGTGTTGCCGAGTGAATCTACAACCTTGTGTTCTTAAAAAAGGCATTCTGTGATAAGTGTGACAAAGCGCATCATGATAAAGTGTTTGCATTTGGAGATCACCTTCAGTTTGATGTCTGTGATGTGCCATTCACAATGTAAAAGACTAGCAAGTTTGTTTGTGCTACCCTATGCAGGTGGAGGCCAAGTAGTCACCAATGGATAACTGTAATATGTTGCACCATCTAGATGCTAGGGCTGGTCCCGAATATTTGAATATCCGAATATTCAGTCGTTGGGGTGGTATCAGGATAATAATTTTGATATTCGAATAGTCGTGCGCGCCCCCGCCGAGGGTCTAGCTTCCTTTCGCACGTGTTAGTAAATGAATTATTTTATTCTAAGCCACCCTCAACCCCTCCGGCGCGCCGCTACCACTCAACCCGAATATTCGGATAATCGTCATTAATTGAACCCGAATATTCGAAGAATGCTAATTGCTGTTCGTAACAGCCCTATTAGATGCAGTGGGAAACCTTCAGTGTCATATGATTAAACATTTTGATTTGAAAGAACAACCCAGGGCAATCCAAAATGAATCCCACTGACAGTTCCAAAACATTAAAAGTTTCACAGAAGCCGGTATTTAATGCAGAGTTTACCGATTGAATTGTGTTGCATTGTACAGGTGGTCCTGTAATTGCATTCACCAACCTTGTAAAGACTAGTCATCTAATAGCTGCATTGATCCCCTCATTATAAACTATCTAATGATTATCATGGTCTTATATTGCTTATTTTAATGAGGTATAAATGCATGGGATCAATATTTGTGGTAATTAATGAGTATGAATACAATTTTTGACCTTTAGGTCTGAGATTCAGTGTCACAACACAAGGAATTGGTACTTGTTGAAATGCCATTTTAATAGTTTATTTAAAATCATTTCATTATACTTCTATTCACTGTATGCTTACTCTGGTCATAGGTGACAGTACAGCATGTAATCTTTCTATTTGGTTTCACAAAACACCATTAGACTTCTCCTTCACTAACAGTTTAATCATTTAAATCATAGCAATTATCTTTGTACCTGTTCTGTCCTTGAGCGCTTTAATCCTGAGCATCTCCGTTGTTCTGTAGCTCACTTTGGATTTTGACTTTCACTGTGGATGTGGGCGAGCACAAATCTGAATTTCTCCTTTTAATATTATTAATATGATGGTGTGATGAGTGTGTGTTTGTGTGTGAGAATCAGGTTTGAAGCTGCAGGGCTGATGTCATACTTGATCAGTTCAAGTTGTTTGAGACAGTAGCTTCTCTTCAAAGTACACGTGAAGTACACTTTGTCACAAACTGTACAGAGAGGAGAGCTTTGAAATTCTTACCAGTCAGTTTGGAAAATGTGGTCGTATCTTTTTGGGTTGACACATATGTGAAATGACTGAAACGATCTTTGCTATAACATCTGGTAAAGCTGACTCAGTGTTGACAAGTGATGACAAACGTCTTGAGAATGTCAATCCAGAGAGGGTTAGTCAATTCTTTATGGATCTTTTGTTTTAATGAGATTTGCGTGATGGATGTCTATATCCAATTTGTGGAGGCTTACATAATTCCTGATTGTCCACCCTGGGCTTGATCTTTGACAGCGGAGTCCATCCTCTGAACCCACACAACATTTTTTCCGTCTGATTTTTATCGGCGGGGCTGATGAGCACCTCCCAGCTGATGATTATCCATCTGATCAGTGTTGCAGTTGAACTTCGAGTCCTTGTTTAAATGTCAGTCTTGTTAATGCTAGGCTGCGTTATTGTGCACTAGCCACCGAGGTGTCTGTCTCTGACCTTGGGCAGTGCCAGTGTCACTGTCAAGTTGACTTCATAGCACTAAATGAGTTATTTTTTTCCCCTCGTCGTCTTCCCCTCTGTAGTAACAATGCACATGAGCCGGCACTGTTAATAAGGAGGGAAAGGTCAGTCACTGTTGAGTTATAGCAGATGTGTCAAATCCCTACTGGGAGACCTTTAACTCCCAGCTATGTTTGGCATTTCTCGTTTCTAATCGCGACTGTGACAAATGGAGCTTTCAGAGTAAAGAGGCAGTGGGGATTTTCTCTGCTTGTCTTTCCTCAGTTGTGACTTGTTCTTCCTCAGACTTGGTATTCTGACTTTTACATCCCAGTCGGCTTCAAAGGGGATTTCGGGGTGATTAGAGTTTTGCAAAGTCTTGGTCCAGTCATTTTTGTGAATAACAGAATAGTGAGCTGAGATGTTGAGGGGTTGTGTTTGATGTTGCACTACAAAGAAACTCAAAGAGAACAATAAAACTAACTCACAAGTGCTTCTACTTCACAAATAAAAAGTCTGAGTTGTGGAGGTTGTCATTTACCTGTACCTGTTTTACGTTTCATAGCTACATGTTCTGTTTTTCTGTCTATTTTTAGGCAGCCAAGGCCAACCTGGAGAAAGCCCAGTCTGAATTGGCCGGTACATCTGACGAGGCAGCGAGGGCAGAAGCTCAAGTCAACATAGAGGCCAACGAGGCCATCGTCAAGGCTCTGGAGTAGACCTGTGGTACGTCCTCTCAGCTGCACGACTCTTTACAAAAGGTAATCTTGAAGTTATAATGTGTATCAAACTAAATCCATACGTTTATTTTTCCTTCTAGGTAATCTTTTCTGTTGCTTTGAAGGAAATCGGTGGTCATCTGTGTTTCCAGTTCAGTCAGTGTCCAGGAGATTCCAGGCTTTCTTTGTACAGTGGATGAAATTAACAATAAATTTATTTGGAATTACCTGGTGATTGTGTTTCTTTTTTAAGATTTATTTTTGGCCTTTTATGCCTTTATTGGATGGGACAGTGGATAGAGTCAGAAACGAGAGGGAGTGGGGAAGGATATGGGGTAATCGCCCAAGGTCGGAATCGAACCCGGGACAGCCGCTACGTCTCTGCACTTGGGCCACGCGAACCATTAGGCTAACGGGGCGCCCGTGTTTCTTTAAAGAGGTGCTGTTCACTTAAATATGTTTTAATCAGCCGTAAACTTAATAATAGGACTACTGTGATGAAAGGCATCAGTGCCGGTGTTATTATTGATAAATGTCTGAATTTCATGGGCTAAAAGTCTCTCAATGTTAAAGAAATCCTTCTAAGTCAAAGACTTATTTATGTCATGAAAGTCCTATTTAAAATTTAAATAAGGAACGTTAACGCTCTCTAATCAGAGGTGGACAGCCTTTTTTTTTCCTCAAAACTCTCCACTTGGTTATTTCAAATTTGGTGCAAACATTCAGACTTTTGCTTTTGCCGGTTGGAGAAGCAGCACCGAACTGCATTCTTTTCCCTTAGAGCCTCATTCTACCCCCTTAAAAACGCACTTTACCACTGCCTTCATCCTGTCTTGCACTTGCGTTGCCTCAGCTACAAGATTTCTAGCTTCAGGCTGAAGCTAAAGGCTCGAAATGATGCGGCTCGGACCACAACGTGAATGTCCAATTCAGGGGATTCTGGAGGGTAAAACTCTACTTCAAAAGAGCCCTTTGTGGTGTATGTGGCAGATTCTGTCATTATTCATTTTTCCGTGGCTTGGGGAGCAGCTCCTGCTTCACACATCCATGCCTGCCCTGCCTCTCATCTCCTCTCAGACTGCTTTTTTGGCATTTTTCAAAATTATGCAACGATTGGCTCAGAGCTAGGGGTTGTTTCTGGACATTTTTAGCTGCTGTATGACAGTTGTATGTAGAACTTTTGGTGCACAGTCAAACTGTCTCATAGGTTTTTAGAATTCAGCAGTGTATCATAAACTATTATCATTAACTACTGACCGTATCTTGTGGAAAAAGCATCCTCAAAAACTGTTTTCTGTGTAGTGATGTTAGCTGCCACTTGGGGGCAGCAGAGATCAGGTGTAGTTCGTGCCAGGGTACTTCGGATAATCAGATTTTTATTCTACTTCTCGGCAAACCACAGTTTCAGGGAAGGAACTGTCATTAGATTTGTCATATAACCACTGCTGGATCTGATTACCTTCAAAGTAACTCCCTTAAAAAATAAAGATCCCGTGATTAAATCATGACTGTGCATCAGCTCCTGTATTTGGTGAAAGCTTAGTCACTTTTTTACGATTGCAGGCCCACATGTGGGTTGGAATTATTTGGAATCCCTCTGTGTTGCTTCATGTAAATGTGTTGGCAGGGCTTGTTTGTTATGAGCAGTGACCTCAGGCTTCGGTGACAAAGCCAGGAAAAGTCCTTCTTTTGCCTACCCTGTGGAAAACAGGGCCTTTCTCTTGTTTCATAACCACAGGTTTCAGCTCCGACTCGCTCCTGGAGGCACTGCCCTCGCTCACGTGCCGACTTGAGGCTTCAGAGCAGAAACCACAACCGGTTTATTTTGAATGTCAAAACTCTCAAGGGCCTTTAGCAAGTGTAAGTACAGTGGAAGGAGCAGTGTTTACACAGAAATGCTCTCACGGCTGCTAATGAAATTGCATTAATAAACTGGAAATTTAATAGATCATTTCCAGTGCAGAATAAAAATGAGTAATGATTTCTAGCTGTAAAATGTGTTGAAATGTCTTTTTTTCCCCTCCAGTTTAGACTGACTTAGGTCTGTATCCACTAATAAAAAAATAAGTTGTCAACACCCCTCACACATCCTGCTCTCTGTTCTCGTTTCTAAGCTGTCTCTTTCATCAAAACCTTCTCATCCCAGCTGTACACACACACACACATACATGCACATGAACAATACACACTCATGCTCACTCATCAGTAAGCCTTTAGGGCCTGGAGACATGTGAGTGAGTAACACTTCAGACAAGCGAGATGAAACGGTCATGTCAAAACCGCCACTTCTTTAATCCAGATTTGCGATGGGGGATGTTGAAACCAGGCTCCAGTCAGGGCGTCTTTCCTTGCTTTTTACCGCCACTCTCATCGAAAAGCAAAGAGAAAAAAAGTGACCATGTGCTTCCCACGTGAGCGCTCTGTCCTCCCAGTTTGTGTGTAGCTAAAACAGTGCTGGATGTTCCATGTTTTTTCTGGAAAATAAAATACTGTAATTGAGGAACTTGTCCCTTTTTTTTGGTTTGTAGTTTCCAGATTTAGTTTTGGTTTAAACTGGCTCTGAATGCGTTTGGATTTAAAACGAAACACTCACGGTTCAAGTCGGTACATTTGTCTCTTCACGGCCTAAAGAAGAAAATGAACTGCCTGACCCACACAGTGATACAGAGGCAGAGAAGTGCTGCATAATGATAAACGATGATGAGTATCCAGTGAGAGTCCTTACTCAAGAGTCATTCGGTGGTGATAATAAGTCAGTGTCTATCTCCCGTGGATGGCCATGTACTGTAATTAAAAGATTGTGCGCGGGGAGAGAATAACATGATACACACTAGAACAATCCGTGGTGTCATCTTTGAGTAGCTCTCCAGCACAAAGCAGCTTTGGGAGAGCACACTGGGCTGTATTTACTGAGTCAACCATAGAAGGAATGAAAGAAGACCAGCCCATGTGAATCACTCTATTTAGGATGATGTCAGCTTAAAAATGATAATAAAGCAGAGTGAGACTTCAGCTTTATCCATGACTGTCTTTGGTGTCATCTGCAGCTGAGCAATTTGAAGCTTAAAAGCTCCAAACTGTAGTGTAGTGTAGAAACAATTCATGTTGGTCAGAAGCTTGGGCTACAAGCAAAGATTCCAGTCAGTTTCAACATACCTGCTGACTATTGAAATGCCTTCTCTGGTGAAAATGTTTTACTTTGTTAAAATATCCGTATGGTGTTGTTTATATACTGGAAGACATGATGAGTAAAAATAAGCAGTCAATGTCAAAAGTGAGTATTTCCACCCTGAAACTGTAGTGTATGGAAGATGTTCTCAAAAACACAGATTCAGACTTGTGAGGTTTCTAAGGTAAAATACCTCAAAAGAAAAACAATTCTGCCAACTTGCAGAGATTGACTTTCTGTATCATTATTCTTCAGAATCTGTTTCCAGAATCTGAAACGTGTGGCTGATTTATTCCAGTGTTACAACAAGAGGTTTAACAGTGTTGGAGCAGTCATCGGTGAGCTGCAGTTAGATGTAGGTCATTTTCAGGCAGGAATGGATTATTTACACGGAAAAAATGTCTATATGCTGATGCACAGAAATTAGTTTCTAGTCTTAAATCAATCAATAAATTTATCGATAGATCAATTAGTTAATGAAATTCCCATCAGCCTCCCCTGTTCCGTCTGTTTACTTAAGAAATAGAATGCTAACACATGAAATTAGCAAATGTTAGCATGCTAACACATGGAAATATGTTGGTAAATGTGGTAAATTTTACCTGCAGCATGTTAGCATTGTCCTAAACCAATCAATACATTTATAGATAAATCAATTACTTAATGAAATTCTCATCAGTCTCAGCTGTTTACGTAGCAAATGTTAGCATGTAAAATTAGCAAATGGTAGTATGCTAACACATGGAATTAGCAAATATTAGCATGTAAACACATGAAACACATGTTGGTGAACGTGGTAAATTTCACCTGCAGCATGTTAGCTTTGTCATGTTAGCACGTTGCTACTGGCTGCAGGCACTGTTGTGTCTATACAGAGCTGTTAGCATGGCTGTCTTCAACAAGTCAATGATCATTACACCTGTTGACCTCTTTTCTGATGATTGACTAACTGATTAATAGACTAATTGTTTCAAAACTAGACAAAACAAGCAATCTGAATAATACTTTAGACATTTTAACAAATCTAATGAATATGGCAGCTCCAAAGTAGAACATAGCAAAAATAAGACCAAATAATCATTAAATAATGGGATTACATTTGAGTTTTGCACACTCATAAAGTCAGCAGGGGCCACTTAGGCTCATGCCCAAGCATGTGTCACAGTAGTGGTAAAAATGGGCAATAAAATGAATCATAAAGGCACTGGAAAGAATCGAGGCACAAGATTTTCTTTATGTACTGGCAGAGGCTCAGACATGACACACACAGGCGGTGAGACAGCGTGATATTTTCCTGCGTGCCTTCGGAGCGTCTTGATACAGGCTTAGTCACCGGCTGTATGGATCGGGATATGGAGTGACTTTAACCTCATCAGACTTGAAATGCAGATGAGAGTCTCTCAGTGGATACTCAACCCAAAACCCTCTTCATCTCTTTTATATCAGTGCTCTTATTAGCCTCATGAAATCACGGGACACACTTCACATGCAACCCCCCCATTGACATTTCACTCCTTGTGCTAATGATAATTCATGCAGCTGACAGCATTGGCAGACCTGTTAATTTATCAGGCACGATTAGGAAAAAAATAAAACGGTGTAATAGGTGAATAATGAGGGAGTTATGCATAAAACGGAGGAGTGACAGATGACGCATTGTGAGAGTAATCAGATTTTCAAACAGGTGCTGTGACTCGACACAAACAATCATCACATACCTTCGGTTTGAACAAAAGACGTGAGATCACACTTTGGATTACTCATCTACCGGAAGTAATGCCATGTTTTAATTTGACAGATCAGCAGGAAAAACAAACGGCAACGGGCCAAAACGCCTTGTTTGTCCTGTTTATTTCTCGGCTGTGCTTTATAGACGGCAGGATGGTCTTGTCATGTTAAATAATATTTGAATTGCAAATTTGATCATCTCCAGAGAAGATGACTTCCAGTGGCAGGTAGCAGCCTACAGGATATTGAGAGTGCCAGATGTGTGAAGGCAAATGAGAGACCTGAGAAGTGAATGAGAGGAAATTAAAGGTCTGGAAATTTTAAACGCTTCAAGCGATGAGCCAGCTCCGACTTTGAGGATGGCAATTTTCCACACCCCAAAGTGCACCAAAATTACACATATCATCCAGCGAGCGTAATCATCTGGCTTGGAACTTTAATATACTGTGGATGTCACAGGGTGCAGATACATAAACGCAATCTGGGACGGCTTTCTTGTACATGAAAAGCGAAAATTTCCACCTGTGAGATATGGTCAAGCATGGCTAAGTGTGTATCAAGGGGGGCGAATTGAGGCTTTTGCAGCAGTAAGAGAGAAAGAGAGGCTTCCAGAGAGCAGAGCTGATTGAAGTGCTGACCTTTTGGTGGGGCTGTGTAAAGAGGGGGCCTGCAGACTCTCAGTCAGCTGTCAGATACTGCATCCAGCCTGGTAGTGGGAGTAGGGCCCTGACACCAGCCTCCCACCACTCTGCCCTGTTTGTGTCATCCATCCCTCCATTCTTACAGCCTTTCCATTCCACATAAACACCCACCCACCCACCAAACACACACACACACACACACACAACCAGGCACACTGCAAACACTCACCCAAACATCCACACAAACATATTTTCAACCTGTGCCAGCTAGGTAACATTTCTACAAATAGCAGTGTGGGCATTTGGGAGAAAAATCGCAAAAGCCGCAAACACAGCCTGCTGTTGGGGTGAGATAATCAGCTTTGTGGTAACAGCAAATGGCCCCCTGAGTGGCAAGGCAGGTAATCATTGCACTGAGTGTTTCTGTGGGAGAGGGGAAGAGTGCTTTTCCGTTCTTATGTGTGTGTGTCTATGCATATTCAGACAGGAATGAGCAGGCAACTCAAAGACATGCAGGTATAAAAGCACCACATATACTCGCCTATAAGATTAATTACCAAACGCATACATATGGATGGCGTGGTTGCTGCAGCACCACCTACACAGTCTGTACAAAAATGAGAATTAAAAGAAAGTCAAGTCATGTAGCTGTTCCTGGGCCACACTAATGCAAAGATAAAGAGGCACAAAAACGTCACTGTTGTGTTCAGAGCTGCTCTCCCGTTTCCTAGAAGCAGCCCAGGTGGGGCACATTTACATGAGAGGCAAAAAACAGACTGCAGATTTGCTTAAATTGAGCTTGGAGTTATTCCATATCCCCGGTCTGTTTCCAGTTTTGCAGTGCTTTGATGATCTTCACTGAATTACTCATTACCAAAGAAAAACATCCACTCTTTCCTTTTTGTCAATTCAAGGCTCTAATTAGCAGATTTGAGTGGTTTCATGCACATTTTTACAGCAGTATGCATAAATGAAAACTAAAGGATGCAATAGCTGTCAACAAAAGGCAATGCGAGAGGAATTAAATCTTCCCTTGAAGAACGATTAAATAAAGAAACAGAATGAAGGCTGCGCATCTGCAAGTCGGTATGAGAAAATACTGACTTTGGCCGAGATAGACGTGTAAAATATCGGTCTTTCCCTGGAGCTGCTGACAATGAGAATTGTGGCTGTTTGACATTCCAGCTAGAGGTGTCACATGCTACAGGGGAGTGCATCAGCAGGGTGGGACCCATCCTGAGTGCACAATGTGTACAGTACAAGTATGGAAGCCAAATGTACCTATATGAGGCTGCAGAGTGCTATAGGTTAAGATAAGGTGAAGCCACTCACACCCACAAGCATGCTGGTTCTGTTCAAACAAGTGTGATGAGAGCAACTTGGCCTCACATGCCCTTGTAGACAGTGTGCACAGATCTATGTTCAGTCATGAGGTTCATTTCAGGTCCTTAAATTTCTCATTATTCAGCCTAAATTACCAAGAAACAGAACAGCACACAATGTACATCTGACTGCTTTTTGTTGTAGTTCCTGTACCCCAGGGGGTATATCACCTTTATGGCAGTGGAAAGCTTGCTGAGTAGCTCAAGTAATTTGAAAAACAATGACAGTCTCCATATTACATCAGCTGATGGGCGTGAGAAGTAAGCAAGCAAGCCAAGAAGATGAAATAGTAATATCAACAGATCATCCGTTTCCATAGTGCATTAACGGTTAAAATACATTGATCTACCACAACAGTGGAACCACCTGCCTAGTATTGTGTATGCCCCTCTTGAGCCGCCAAAACAACTCTGACTCATTGACGCATGAGCTCCTCGAGACCTTTGAACGTGTCCTGTGGTTTCAGGCACCAGGATTAGCAGCAGATCTTTTATGTCTTTTTAAGTAGTTAGGTGGGGCCACCATGGATCGGAATTATTTTTTCAGCACATCCCATAAAGGTGAATTGAGATGTCAGGAACCACCAAGATTAAAGAGATTGTTCCTGAGTAATTTTTGCAATTCTGCCTGGGTCTTCCCCAGGATCTCCTCCAAGTTGGACGTGCTAGGAAAACCTTCAAAGGAAGTTGCCCTGAAGGCATCCTGATCAGATGTCCAAACCACCTCAATTGGCTCCTTTTGAAGCAAAAGAGCAGCAACTGCAACCTCACCCTATGTGTAAGGCTGAGCTCAACCACCCAACAGAGGAAACTCATTTCATAGAGTGGCTGGGTTCTGATTTAGCAATATCGTAGTAGAGTCAGTGCTTCTTCGAAGCCAGTTGTGGTAGTTTGGGCGTCTGATAAGGATGGCTCCTGGTCAACTTCCTATAGAGGTTTTCTTGGAACACCAAACTGGGAGGGGACTCCAGAGTAGACCCAGAACTAAGTGGAGGGATTATGTATCTCATCTGGCCTGGGAATGCCTGGGGATTCCTAAGGAGGAACTGGAAAGAGGATTGCTGGTATGACCTGTTTCACCTGCTACCACCACAACCCAACCTCAGATAAGCGGGAGAAACGGGATGTGTGGATTGATTAGCCTAGGGAAAAGACCACTCTTTTCATCAGGGAATACTGTTACCATGGGGTCTGCAACAATCTATAGGTTAGTGGTGTGTGTCAAAGTAACACCCATATAAATGTGAAGACCCACAGTTTCCCAGTCGGACATTGTCTATAGAGCATCACACTGTCTCCGCTGGCTTGCTTTCTTTCCATACTGCATGCTGATTCCATCACTTCCCCACGTAGATGACACATCCAGCTTTCCTCATGATGTAAAATACCAGACCACCTTCTTCCATTATCCAGTTCCGACACTCACATGCCAAATGTAGATGGTTTTGGCGGTGGGCAGGGGTAAACTCTGACCGGTCTGCAGCCGTGCAGCTCCATATACAGCAAGCTGTAATACACTGGGTCTTCCAGGACCTTTTTTTGTCTATTTTCAGCAGTAGGGTTTCAGCAATTTGTGCTACAGTAGCTCCTCTGTGGAATTGGACCACATGGCTGGCAAGTGCTGCCCCCGCGAATCAGCGAGCCTTGGGCACCAATTCACCAGTCGTCCTTCTTTGGATCACTTTTGGTATGTAACAGTCCACAAGGCCTGGCATTTAGGAGATACTATGACCCAGTCATCTAGCCATCACAGTCTGGCCCTTGTCAGTCGCTCAGATCCTTACACTTGTCCATTTTTCCTGCTTCCAACACATTAACTTCAAGAACTGACTGATCACTTGCTGCCTAATATATCCCACCCACTGACAGGAACCTTTGTAATGACATAATCTGTGTTATTGACTTCACCCATCAGCAGTTTTAATGTTGTGGCATATTGGCGCAGTTAACTAATATTAATGGACAACATGTTAAAATTGGTTGCTTATAGCAATAGCTAAACAAATAAAAAGTTAACTAATATTAATGGATAAATGGCAAAATAGCTATAGGAAATGAATACATGGTGCTGTCATAGATGGTGCCGTCAGTAAAGAGTTATTTGAGTTCACCTGACAGGAAAGATTGGAAAACCCTGCTTAACACGATCTGGCAACCCAAACATCACACGGTGATTGATTGCCAGGTTGGACCGGTGTTACACTTACCACCTGTGTAACAGTTCATGTTGGAGACATGATGATGCACCCCACAGATCCAGCAGGAGGGAGGCCACCTAAGCTGACAGCTGTGAACCAAAACAGTACTACCATCTGAATGCCACTAATCCTGACGCAGATGCTCGGCTCTTCCCAAACAAGGGGACCAAATGCTGATCCCTCGCTGCAAATGACGCCTGACTGCTCTGCTGTCCTTTCACAGCATTAGTCATCTACTGAATGATTGCAATTTTCCCGTCCGAGTGATCGCACACTCCTTTCCCTCTCATCTATTCAGATCACTCAGTCCCTTGTGATCTGTCCGTCAGGCCCTGGGTGTGTTTTTGTCTGTCTGCCTCCTGGGGCCATTTCACACACATTTTCCTGTAGACTGTCTATAGCTCTGCCCCCTTTTTTCCAAAACATCTACTGGATCTGCCTGGGCACGTGAGGATGCTTTCACACACGAGAGCACATGAACGCATCATGAAAGTGCAGTCGGTAATTTATTGTCCTTTTAATTGCACGGTTAGCACAGGTGAGGGCCCTGTTATGAGCCTGTGTGTGTGTGTGTGAGTGTGCATACATGTGCTCAGCCGCAACATGCCAAAAGAGGAATTGAGGCAGAGTGTAAATAACACCAGAGGAGCACCTCGGGGTTGCTTTTCCTTCCTCTTGAGCTGTGTTGAAACCTCCGTGTCATTGTATCTGTTCCGCCACCTGTGCTGTTTTGAAACTTTCCAACGGACACAGAATTTCGTGAAATCTTTATGATGATGTGACATTTCCTGAAAGCTGATATAATGAGGAAACAACAGGGTCCTTTAAAGTGTCACTCCAGCTCAAGATAACTTCATTCTGGTTCATGACACTGTCCTTTGGAAACTAACACGTGCCATTATGTAAAGAAGAGGGCTCTGATGAGTCATATACAAATTAGGCTAGAAAGGACAAGAACCTATTTTTTGAACTACTACTTTGTGCCTTTCCATCTGGTGGCACTCAGTCGGCACGGCTGAGAATATATATAGAGAATTTCACCACCATTCACTCACCTCCAAACCACCTGTCACGCTTCATACATATTTTTATGTATGTCAAGCCGTGCATGTCACAGTAAAATTTGCATTACAGACACGAGAGACCAAATCACGGCCCCCAAAGAACATGCTTTGACAAGATGACGTGTGTAAATGTGCCTCTTTTTAACCTTCGTCTGTCCAGCTAATCCCTCTGTGACGCTCGCTCCTGTGCCCAAAGTGACTGACAACTCATCGTGGCTTCACAGTCACGAGCCTCTTCGCTGAGCTACTGTAGGAAAATATGCTAACAAGCTAGTTTCCACATAGGACACCCAAAGCAGGCAGAAATAACTCCCTTAACATGCACGGAGCAACTATGGCCTGGATTCCAGGGCTGGGTCATCATGCTATTGGCTCTCAGCAGCATCTGTGGGTTGAGTCCAAGTAAAGATTTAATGATGGAGTACAAACAGTATATTTGAGATGACTTTTAAAGCTTGCATGACTCTTGTTAAGAAAATTAATGAAAGTGCCACAGTGAACCAGTGTGTTACCAATGGCTTATTTCATCTCATAAAAGCACTAGAATTTCCTTTTTGACAGTTATGACCCATTTTTCTAATTTTTTTTTGTGGCATATGTGTGACAAATTAAAGGAAAAACCATCATTAAGTGTCTTGTTGGGCCACCATGTGCCACCAAAACAGCTTCAATGCACATTAGCATTGATTCTACACGTCTCTGGGACTCTACTGGAGGAATGGGACAGCATTCTTCCACCAGATAGTCCCTTATTTTGAAGATGGCATTGGATAGTGCAGTCCAAAATCTGCGTTCAGAGATCTGTGAAGGCCAAAGCTCATGATTCACATAATTTCCACACTCATCAAACCATTCAGTGACCCCTTGTACCCAATGGATGTGGGCATTGCCATCTTCGCAGTGTCCAGTCCCATCAGAATAGAACTGTTTCATCATAGGGTAGAGGTGAATACACAGAACAACTATGTTCTGATCTACAGTGACCCTTCCCTCTAAGGGGACAAGTGGATTTGCCAAAAAATGCCCCCCGGCAGCACAACAGAGCAACCTGATCCATCAAGGGGTCAAGGGTTCATGGTTTTCCTTTAATTTGTCACCCGTGTGTATAAGGCAGATACTATGCTGCATACCGATGCTATCTTCTCTATCAAATGAGGAAATGCCTTTGTAGATTCCCTCTGACCCTTTGCTGGATTCCTCTTTCTACCCTTCCTTCCTCCCTCCATCGTCTCTCCTGTTGAACCCCTCCCACAGTGTTCCTTCCACCTTGGATTTTCCAGTCTCACAGCATCTGGGACAACCCAGCAGTGACACCGACTCAGAATTAAATGTCCTAAATATATCCTTACATGCGGACTCATTTACCACCACTGAAATCCAAAACTTATCGTTGCTCCATTTCATCAACACATCCATGTACTGTAATCCTGCTTTTGACTGCCATGTTGTCACATGCAGTCCATGTAGGATAGCTTTCATTGCATGAGCGTGTTTCACATGAGTTCAGCACAGGTCAGACATCCTCTGAATGCAGCTACTGACTGATTCCACACGTGGAGCTTTGGGAGGTGTGGTTGTTCCATGACTCCAAATAGAAAGCCAAGGTACATTTTAAACAGCTCTGAAAAGGTCAGATAGATGGATTCCAGTACAGGAGCACTTCTAGGTAGAGCAACTATTTATGATCAAACTGCTGGATCAGCATGCAGCCTTCACAGATTTAGCAAATATACTAAAAGCCTAATATTTATCTGAGGGAAAGTGCAATAAATGACAGGATTCACCTGCATATCTCACATTTGCTATGAAAGGACTAGTTTGACATTTGAGGAATTGTGCTGATTCACTTTCGAGAGTAATATGATAAGATTGACACCACTCTCAGTTCTGTGTTTTAAATATAAGGCAGTAGCCAGCAGCTGGTTAGTTTAGTTTAGCACAAAGTTGGGAAAGACAGAGAAACAGTTCCTCCGGCTCTGTGTGAGAGTTAAAAAAAAATTCCACCTACATTTAAAGCTCACTAATAATTATGTCATATCTCGCTTGTTTATTTTTGCAAAAACAGAAGTTTTAAGATAGCAAGTTGTGGTTTTATGGGGGATTATGTGCTGGACTGTTGCTTGGAAAGGCACAGTCAATGTGTGGTACTTAGATGTTAACTTTAGACTGTGCCAGGCTTCCTCTTTCCCTCTGTTTCCAGTCTTTTTGCTAAGCTAAGCTTCTTGACTCATCGCAGTAGCTTCTAAAGTAACTGGAAACAAATGAGTGGTATTAATCTCTTCATCCAAATAAATGCATTTCCCTAAATCTCTAGCAGTTCAAGAGTGCAAGACTACTTTTATATTAGTGGTATCTGGTTTAATATCTATTTTGACATCCATTTTTAAATGCAGTCAATAATTGCATAACCACAACTAGCGTGTTTGACTTCATGCTACACACTGATTGATGCAAAACTCTGACTAACAACATAGTTAATGATTAGTATCCTGCTAACAATTCAAGGGTCAGGAATGGTATTGATTATTGTTGACATTATGGTGAAGATTATCAATAAAAGTGTCACGGAGTTGGCGCAAAGTAAGGCAGTAAATGTGTTTATTAGAACAAGCGGGAATGGTCTGACAAACAAAAGGTCATAAAAGTTCTTTTCAAAGAGCTGTACTGATGATCTTAATCATATCTAGATGAACGCTTTGATGTATTATTTTCCACTTTGATGAGAGCACTGGCGTCTTGAGCGGAAACCGTTTTGTACGTGAACTGTAATATGACAGACGTTTCACATCCGCAAAGATCAGAGGCCTGAATTAACCTGATCTGCTGATGATGTTGCCTGAAGAGTCTGTATGATCACACACACTCTGTAGCAGCGAATTCCTGCCTCCGCCCCCATTTGTAGTCTCAAATTACCCTTTAAACTGCCTCTGAACTCGGCACATCACAGCCAACCCACCATGAAATGTGTCTGATTACATAAATTTTGCGCCGTCGCTTCTTGCTTTTGTGCGACAAGCACTAGTGGAAGCTCGATAAACACATCCTTAACAAGCAGTCAACACCAGACACGTCAGCTGGTACAGTATAAATAGGCACAACTGACTAATTAACTGTGAACTCAAATTTGGCCAACTGGCTGTATCAAGTAACATCAAAGAGAGAGAATAGACATGACTAAACATAGACAAGGCCGAAGCCTGGCGGAGCGAATGAGGTGAGGTTGGTTATCATTCAGTTTATACTTCAGGCATGCTGATGGAGGGTAAGTCCAGGATGATGGTGAGAAACAGGCCTGGGATGACAAACAGCAGTCAGTCCTATATGAGCTAATGACTTGTGATTATTTCTGGTTCTGAACAGCTATTTTTAACTGCCTCTGCTTCCTGATATGCCACAGTGTCTGACAAATAATATGTACTGAAGCGTGAATAAAGCAAATAAAGGAGTGATGCTGATTTAGTGTCTCTTTGTGATGGTAATCCTGCTTGGATACATTCCTGTTGTTATTGCTATTAATATTGCTATTTGGAAAAGCCTAATATTTGGATACTTTTATTACATGCAGCTTTTATATATGCTTTAAAAACATCTGCTAGGGTTGTGTTCTAACAAGATAGAGAGTTTACAGACATGCAAGCGGCTGTGAAGTTGTGCTTAAGCACAACACAACGTACCTTAGCTGGCGCTGATGGGAATATCATTAGTTTTAGTAAATTTGGCCTGATGGTGGGTGCAAAGGGGAGCATGAATGTGAGCACTAATTTCATAATAATCTATCTAATATAGATATTTAACTCAAAACTATGAATGTCAACCTCTTAGTGTTGCAAGAACAAAAGTCAGGGGATCTTCAAAGTCTGTAGGATTCATCCTCTGGGGACCATGAACTACTGTGCATGGCAGAGGTGTCAGGGTATTGTTAGTCACCACATGTATACTGCGGGTATAAGCCTGACATTGGCTTTCTTCTCTCCTTTCACTATATGCGTGTTACCATTTTACTATGGGAAACAACAACAACCTCCTGGCTAGCAACCTACCACACTGAAAATTTCAAGTTTCGGTGAGGATTTGCATTGTGCACTAAGTTTTTCAATTGATTATCCCTTTTAATGACAGTGCCCATCTCCCTGCATGCAAATATTTCACCAAAATAATTCCACCCGTCAATATTTTGAAAGAACACTGAAGCTGCATCCTTCAGTTAGCTCTGTCCAAGATGACGACGATGCATTCAGGTGCAGTCAGACCATTCTGTACTAAAGAAAAGGCTGGCAAGGCGAAACTAGGATATTGTAATTGGTGTCAAGGTGGTGCAGCGACTAATATTGGTGTCAATTGAGACAAAAGTGGCATACAGAAGTTTATAATTTTACTATTTGACCTCAATTGTTTAGCTCCACAGTACATTACCAATATACCAGCTTAGTTTTCTGCCCCTATAGGTCACTTAGGTCATCATCACAATGATTCCTCTAAGGGTTTTTTTCGGTTACTGCACCTTGGCTCTATAACAGTCTCTGGTTCCACATAAAATCCTGACCCATCATTGGCAACTTCGAATCAGAAATATGGGCTAACCTTTCTTACATTGTTTCTTGAAGCTGCCCTAGTCATGTCTACCCTCAGTTCTTCTTATAGCCTCACTGTTTTGTTATCAGTTGCTGGATTTCACTCAGTTTTCTCTTTTACTCTTTTGCTATTGTAGTTCCACCTCATTTTTTATGAAGCCATAAAGCTTCACCTTAGCTGTCCTTTTTATATGGCTGTCTTCACACGTCTATATTTACTTATGTTATTTACTTGGTGCCTTCTGTCTCCTGTAGTTTGTGCTCTGTCCTCTCTTTCCCAGAACCTCTCTGCAAGTATTTCTGGCTCTGGAGCTGCTCTAGTCTGATCTGTGGTGTACTTGTCGATCCAGTGTTTGTTCTCATGTTGGTTGTCCGTTTGTCTTTGCTATCCTTTTCTCTCCCTCCTTTACCCTCACCCTAACTGGTGGAATCAGATGACCATCCTTCCTGAGCCTGGTTCTGCTGGGGGTTTCTTCCTGTTAAAAGGGAGTTCTTCTCCATGGTTACAAATTTGCTTGCTCATAGGGAATCCTTGGAGTCGTAGGGTTTTCCATGTATTTTTTTTTTGTAGAGTCTTAACATAAGTTTTAAATTACTGGGTAAATCCCCATAATTTAGAATAGTCTAGGGTCTTAACCTTACTATTTCATTCAGTCAGGCAAATTTGTGTATAATTTTGTTGGGTTTAACCATGATGTTTATTATACTCTATATTAATATCACAAATAACATTTTCTGGTTTTTCACAATAACAGTCTTATTTCTCTACTGCAAAGCTCTATGGCTCAATAGCTGTAATTTTAAATTTACTGTATAAACTTGACAGATTTCACATGTGCCATGTATGCCAGAACAATATGCGTGAAAGTACAAAGTATTCCACTGCTTCTTTATTATGTCACTTTTATTGTGTTTAATCAGCTTACGTCATCTTTTTTTATAACTGTGAAAACATGATTCATTCATCTGAATGAACCTGTCAGCAGTCTTGGATTGTCACAGTTTATGGGATCCCTTTATATATATTATATATCTAATAATGACAGTGTCAGATTCCTGCTAAAGAGCAACAGGATAGCCGGTGTGTGGGCGGTGGAGCTGAAACGAACAAATGCTGCCTTGGTTCTTGCATGGGGTTAAACTGAAGCATTGCCTTTGATCATTAGTTATATAGACACAAAGGGTCAGTGCAGCCTTCTCTGTGTGACTCACTTCTGCTTCCCAGCCGTCCGCCCATACACAGTAAATATTTAACTACACGTCATTGGTGGCATTCTGTTTTTCAGTATCCAAATGCACCTCTTCTACGAAATGACTGCGGCATTTCATTGATTTCGGCAATAACGCTTGAATTTTTTTTTGAAGTGCCGGCAAAGTGGCAGGCCGGGGAAGGCCGCATTCGTTTGCATGTAATTGTTATAATTTTTTTTTTAGAAGAAAAAAACCCTGAATGGAGGATTTAGTCGTGATTGAGATTGTTATGGAACATGTTTTAAAATTTGGAGCCGGTAGTTTATGGAGAGCAATCAGCACAGAGTACAGTGAACTCTCTTTTATGGAATTATGGCTATTATTACGAAACACATAGAGAGAGATGGAGGGGTTGTTGGCAAAGCCTGGAAAGTTTGGAAGTGGAAATAGCAAGCGGGGGAGATACCGGGGTGGAGAAGGAGGGAGAAAGGGAGTAAGATAAGGGAAAGGGAAGGGGGCGGCAGAGCCAGAGGGAGATGGGAGTGGATGACGTCGTCGGAGGGGACGCATGGCTATTTTAAGAATGTGATAGGGAGAAGGCTGCTGCGCACTCCGCCGGGCTGACGTCACAGATGAGATCAACTCTCTGCGAGACCTGCCAGCTCGATCATGTGACCCGCGCTGACCTTCGCTATCAGTGATTAGACTACTGCATGTCAGCTGCAGAGTACAGAACAGACGCACCGCTTGACTGAAAACAACAGGAGAGAGCAAGGAAAGCAAAACATCGAAAACCAAACAAGAAAAAGAAGTGGGGGGGCGAAAGAAGAAGTTGAAGAGAGAGAGAGAAAAACTAATTAGTGAGAGTGTGAGTGCAAGGACCAAGGGTGGAGAACAGAGAGACAACAGGAGAGATATAAAACACTGCAGCACTAGCCAAGATTGAATTAGCCTGCAGCTTTGGCTACCCCTAAGCCTGGGATGGAGGAGGATTAGTGGGCTGGGATTCTAGAGTGTGTGTGGGAGTGTGTGGAAGTTTTCAACCGTGTGGGCGGAGAGCAGGGCGATTTGGCAAGTTCTGAACTTGCATGCACCAACAAAGGAAATGCCTGCATCTGGTATTCATCACCAGTGTGCACTGTACACAGACATGCACACATCCACCGCTATTATCTCCTATCTGCTGCACATCACAGCGCTGTAGCTTTTAAACTGATTTGGTGTCACCTCCGCACACGCTGACCTCCAGGAGTAAAATTTTTACAACCGATACTACTCAGTGAATGGGTAGAGCCATTGCAAAAGTCATATCTTTGTTTTACCAGAAGTAATACGCAAGAAGTCCATTTTGTGTTGCCAAAACCACCTACCCAGCCACCCACACTTCCTGCCCTGAGTCTCTCTCTCCTCCACTCTCACTCACTCCTCTCTTCTCCAGTCTCTCTCGCTCTTGCTCTCTGCTTTGTTCTGCTCTGTTCTATTTTCTACACTCCACGCTGACACCTAACCTTTGTCGGACCACCAGTCCCTCTAGCGCTACGCCGTGGGCTGTCAAACAGACAAATAAACAAACAGATTGAGCTAACACCCTCCCAGCTTGGCCGAGTTTCACAGCTATAAAGGTTCTTATCGTGTCCTGTGGGTGGATTTCATTAGCTTATTTAGCACATTCAGCCCAGTTCCAGGCTGTCCTATTGTGGGCCTTTTAGTGCGAGCAGACCAGCTCTGTAAAAGGCAGCAATTATCAGGTCTACTTTGCGGGGGTGTCGAAGTTACACCATTGGGATGAGGCTGTGCAGCGAGCGGTTGACAGGACCGAATCTGGGCTTTTGGTTGTGCAGCATGGCGCCACTGAGCGTCCTGCGAGTCGTGCGGCGTCATGACACAACGGAGACTGTGAACGGGACAAATGTTTCGCCGCACATGGACAGAATATGGAACGTAGTGTGAAGTGTCCTGTTACAACCGTGATAGGCTAAGCCATAATGGTACATTGTATTCTCACAGGAACCAAGTGGTGGCTCAGATCACAGTGGTGTGCTGATTCACATTATTACACTACTACAAGGCAATGATTTCAATTGTAAATACTGCTTTAAGGAAGAATACCAGGATTTTTTTTGGCATTGCATTTCAAATCCATTTTTCATTCATTGATTTAACACCTAGAAGGTCATGTCTGTGTATCAAAGTTGCATGTTTAGAAGATTGTTTTTCCATGAAAATAAAACCTTTCTACCTTAAAATTACTTAAATGTAACTCTACACTGTCTCCACCTCTCTCCACTCACCCCTAACTGCAGCTCGAGCACACCAGCTCACCAACAACTCTGCTTAAACACTGTAAAATGACTTTACGCTGCACAGTAGCAACTTGTAATATTGGAAAAATTTTGCCATATATGCTCAAACTGTTAATGCGGAAGGCCTCACCCTGCAAGTTTGTGGTTTTTACATGTGCAATCAGTCAGTCTGAGTTTGTGTTTTTGAGATTGTCATCAATACGCTGCTGGGTTTAGGTGAAAATTTGTATGTCTTCTAGGATATAAAATAATCCATATGGACATGCTAACATGGGAAAAAAATAGATTTTTCACTAGTTGGGGTCCTTAAATTATAAATATAGATGGAATTTTTGAACTAGACAGAGCCAGATGAGCTGTTTCCTCCTTCTTTCACTCTTTATGCTAAGCTAAATTAGCGGTTTCCTCCCTGTAGCTTCATATTCAGGTAAGGACATGTATGATTACCAAGAATTTCATTTTTAACTTTAACCAAAGTCAGTAAATGAGCCCTAAAATGAGAATGCAACTACGCTACACTAAAGAAGCAGACAATTATGATATTATTTTATCACCTGTCTGTAACAGGTAATAAAGTCGGCGGAATTACGCTGATCAACAGACGCTCAAATTGTTCACGTCAAAATATGAGAAATAGCGTTCTAATTACACACTAGGTGCACAAAATATGCCTCATCCATTTAGGTATGTGTTGACGAAGGATGGAGTGACTAACGCGTTCTAAATGTTATATATATAAAAAAGAAAAAAGACACAGTCAGAGCTCAATGTTACTCATCACTGTGCACACAGACGCATGCATAAACTCCATACCATACGATATGATGAATGTGCGGTCTGAAGAGAATGAATGCAGTGAACTTGGATTGTGAAACGTCTGGACTGTATCCAGTGTGCCTCTGGGCGCTGTTCGGTCTACAGATGTTGTTGCATTTAGCCGTTACTCACTCACTCAGTAGCAACTGAAAAAACATATGGAGTAAGCACCCGAGTTGACATCTTTAACTCGTCATATAGAACCTGTGGGAAAAGTTTTTATAAGAAGTTTTCCGGACAAAAGTCAGGGGAATGTCGTGACTCACGTTTCTGGAAGTGGGGGGTCTGGTTGAAATGTCCCTGTCTTGGATGTTCAGAAGTTACTGTAAGCTGTGACTGTGACTAAATCATAGTCTGAAGTGACACTTTCTTTTCTTGTCCCCTGTCGTTGCATGTTTTGCACAGTTTTCACTCTCTTTCTTTTCTCCGACACTCTCTCCGGCATGTTATCTGCCTCAGTGTGTAATAGCCGCCGAGCTCGAGATGTGTCATCAATCATCTGTGCTGTGAGCCGGGAGGCCGAGCGAGCAGCGCTTCAAACGGGGCTCCTTCTGCAGGTGTGGGATCAGAGGTTCTGTCCACGCTGAAACCTTCCCTCTCAACTCTTCACCCCTCTGCTCTCTGGTGACTCTGTGTTTCTTAGCCTACACTGTATCTCGGGTTCTTTTCGTTCCCGAAACTGAACACTTATCTTACTTCACATTTGCCACCACTATGATCAGGTGTATTCAAGTTAGGGAGGTATGTTTATAGTATCATCCCTGTAAGAAACTTGTAATTCCACAAAACAATATACTAAAGTAATTCAAGAGACCTATTCCCACCACTTTATTAAATGCAGGGCTGCAAGATAAAAATTCTAATTTAATGTGTTACAAACATTATTTTGATGAGTTTGGTTGACATAAGGGCTGCACGGTGGCTCAGTTGTTAGCGCCATTGCCTCACAGCTAGAAGATCCCCGGTTCGCGTCCCGGTTAGGATGCCTGAGATCTTTCTGTGTGGAGTTTGCATGTTCTCCCTGTGCAGTGTGGGTTTTCAACGGGTACTCCAGCTTCCTCCCACAGTCCAAAAACATGCTGAGGTTAATTGATGATTCTAAATTGTCCATAGGTGTGAATGTGAGTGTGCTTGGTTGTCTGTCTCTATGTGTAGCCCTGTGATAGACTGGCGACCTGTCCAGGGTGTCCCCTGCCTTTGCCCTGAGTCGGCTGGGATAGACTCCAGCCCCCCCGCGACCATACAGAGGATTAAGCGGTGTATAAATAATGGATGGATGGTTAACATAATAATGTTGGTAATTGGTTGAACATTGAATATTGTGTGTAATTTAAACCCAAATGTCTACGTTTGTTGTTTTAAAACTGAATTTAAGTTGAGGGAACTTAATGAAATGACTCATATTACAACTTATATTGCTTATATTATATAAATTGTTGTGGTTCTTAAGTAGACAACACTTAAAAATCATTTTTAAATAACTTGAAAATACTAGTTTATGCTACCAATAATTAAATAGGTGGTAATTAAAAATACCTTTCATTGCAGAGGACAAGCTAATTTCTCAATGTAGTTTGCTGGCTGAACATAATTTCATTAGAAGTTGCATACCTCAAAAAGATTGATGCAAACTGTTGCATTAACTACTTTCTTGTTGTCGTTGAGTCCAAGCATTATTTATTAGAGCATAGATCAACTGGTTTTCAACAATTAAAATAATTGTCAGTTCTTTGATAATCAATTCGTCGTTTTGAGTTGTGAAGGGAAAATTATCTGTTCAGTTTCTAAAATTGGAATATTTCCTGGATTCTTTATGCCAGTAAACTGAATATCTTTGGGTTGTGAACAAAATAAGATATCTGAGGATGTCATATTGGGCTTTGGGAGACACAGATCAATGTATATTTTTTAATTTTCTTAAGTTCATAGTTCAAAAACATAAATCAACCACTTGAGGAAATAACCAACAGATTAATCAACAATGGAATTTTTCAGTTACAGCCCTAACTGCACACCAACTTTTGTTTGAATAGCTGCAATAAATTAAATTCCTTCTTGCATTTGTGTTTCAGTTTTGGAGAGGTCATGCCATATTCAGGGTTAGGGCACTTCAGATTTGCGTTTGTGCTTGAGTATTTTTAATTTAAGTCTTCTTTGTGAGAGCCAATTCAGTAGAATTTTCAGGTCAATAAGCTTTCTTGGCATGAATACCAGATTAACAATATTACCAACGGTTCAAGGATGGTTTAATTCAAGAGAAAAAGTAAGGAGAGAAAATCACAAAGAAAAATAAAACTGTTTAGAGTGTTTTCTCTGAATTCATCACTCTTCACACATTCTCATACTGACATGCAGATCTCATCTATGACTTTGCATATTTTAATACATTATAGGTCACTGTGGTAACTGACACTAAACTGTGCTCATGTGATTTTGTCACGTGTAAATACACCGATCAGCCACAACATTCTGACCACTGACAGGTGAAGAAGTGAATAACATTGATCATATTGGTACTATGTGGTGTTCTGCTGGAAAACCTTGGATTTTAACATCCGTGTTGATGAGACTTAGACACCCAAATAAACATTGTCCCAGAACAAGCACACTCCCTCATGCAGATGTAAATCCCAAATGTCACTGGTCTACCCCCACAGGAAAATGCACCCCACCACATGGCAAAAACATCAACCAACCAGGAACATCTTGAGGAACATGACAATGGCCCAAGATGTTGATTTGACCTCCAAACTTCCTAGACCCATAAGGGGGACCAACACAATATT